>JAQQSW010021970.1:0-10554 GCA_028646575.1 Pseudocheirus occidentalis
TCTATTTTGCCCTCTGATTTTAAAACCTCAGGGCAATTTTCTTTGAGGATTTCTTGAAGGATGCTTTCCAAGTTCTTTTTCTGGTCATGGGTTTCAGGTAGACCAATAATTTTCAAATGGTCTCTCCTGGATCTATTTTCCATGTCAGTGGTTTTTTCAAGGAGATATTTCACATTGCTTTCTCTTTTTTTCATTTGTTTGTAACTGTTTAATAGTATCTTGCTTTATCATAAAGTCATTAGCTTCTACTTGCTCCACTCTAATTCTGAAGGAATTATTCTCTTCAGAATGCTTTTGAGATTCTTTTTCCATCTGGGAAATTTCGACTTTTTAAGGCATTCTCCTCCTCATTGGCTTTCTGGGCCTCCTTTGCCATTTTAGTTAATCTATTTTTTAAAGTCTTGTTTTCTTCAGTCAGTTTTCTTCAGTTTTCTTCAGTTGTTGACTCTCTTTTCATGATTTTCTTGCATCATTCTTATTTCTCTTCACAATTTTTCCTCCACTTCTCTTATTTGGTTTTCAAAGTCCTTTTTAAGTTGATCCATGGCTTGTCAGCAATCTTCATGTTTCTTGGAAGCATTTGGTGTGGGAGTTCTGACTGTGTTGTCTTCCTCCCATTCCATGCTTTGATCCTTTTTGTCCCCAGAAATGGATTCTAGAGTTTTATTGCTGTTCTTATTTTGCTTCCTTTTACTCATGTTGGCCAGTCAATTAATTGCTTGATTTTTTTTTAGCTCTATGGAACTCTGCTTCCAGGGGGGAAATCTCTGTCTCAAATCACTGGGGTTTTCACAGCTGCCAGAGATATTATGGGGGTGCTGCAGCCCCCACCAGCTTTGGCTTGCTGAAAGCACACCCCATGACCACCACCCAAGACCACAATCTGGATCCAGGCCTCTCAACACAAGAGCCCTTGGCCCTGATTAATCATCTCAGCACCCCTGCAATTGGCAGGCCAAGAACTCTGAAGCAGCCCAGTGGAGGCAGTTGCTGGTTGCAGCAGATCCTGCCACTTCCCGCTGCTTCCTTGCACTGGGAGCAGTTCGGCCAGACTGCTTTTCCTCCCCTAAATTTAACTTGAAATCTTGAATTCCATTGACCTTTATCTAAGCCTTATTTTTCCTAGCTTGATAAATGTGGAGATTGCTCCAGGTGCTGCAGATCTGCTCTCAGGTAGACTGAGAGCCAACCTGCAGCTTGGCTCCTCCCAACTTCCCTGAGGCCTGGCCCTGGTTTCACTTTCAGCCTGGGCTGGTCTTAGCTCCCAGCCTGCCATGGTGAGCCCTTCCTGCCAAGCTGCCCTCAACAAGAGATGTGTTTTCTGTATTTTTGTGAGTTTGGGAGCCATAAAGTTTGTTTAAAGTTATATTTTATGGGTATTTATGGTGGCTGTGTGGGAACTGTGAAACTTTGATGCTTCTACGCCGCCATCTTGGCTCCATCCCCACCAGAAAGACCAACACAAACACTTCTCAATTTTCTGAGAGTAGAAAAATGTTAAGTTCCACACTGTTTTCCTGGTCATTTTCTTCTCAATCATCAATTAGCCACAAAATAAAACAAGATTAGGGTAAAAACACTTTAGTTTTTAAAAAGCAGGCTCCACTTTTTCTCATTTCAGTTCAATTGAACAAATATATTTCAAATTGTTTAACAAGTTGCTGTTTAACAAGCATGGAGGTGGAATGAGTGAGTAGCACTCAGAAAATTAGCAAAAATGGGAAATTTATTTCTAAAGAAATAAAAGGCACAGTCCCTGACTTCAGGGAGTTTGCAGTCTGATTAAGGAAATGTCATTTGAAATCACACACACACACACACACACACACACACACACACACAGAGAGACACAGCAAATTCCTTTTAATTATAATGAGCAAAAACAGAATGAAGGTATAAGAGGAATAAGAGAAATAAAAATGCATTTCCCCAACTTTTTCAGCAGCACCAAGGAAGCCCTTATAAAGCCCAGAAGAACCAAAATGGTGCCACTTACACAGATAGAAAATGTAAAATAAAAGTCTTTACATAGCATCATCAACAATGAAATCAGTTCTTAATGTCACCTGTATGCATTAGAGTGATGAGGTTGCTCCAGAATAGACAGAAAGCAAGAGGTTTGGTCCTCTGAACTATTCCGAAATCACTATTGCTATTAAAATGTGGTTTGGTCCTAGGAATGTGGGTTGACAAAGTCCAGGTACCCCAAGACTGCAGTTCCCAGACAGGGTTGTTGGGGTGGGGGCAGGACCAGAGTACTGAAGGCAGTCGTCTGCAATGAAGTCCTGGTCTCAAACATTCTTTAAGTCAAGGTGGCTAAAAGCTTATTGTTATGCTTTAAAGCAGGCAAGAGTTCTTTGGAAACCTGCAACCTTAGAGGGCTGTGTTAAAATTTATATAGGATAAACTAAAATAAAACCTGTGCCAAATATGCTAACTAGGTGATTCAGTGGAGGGGAGGAGGTGTTAGGGAGTGATCACTTCTTAAAGGAGAATGCCCTTTTAGTATCTACTGATTGGGTATTTTACCCAGAGTTCCCAAGGTGGGGCTACTAGGAGGTGTGGTTTTAGGCCTGAAATGTCACTAAGTCAATGTATCAATAATGAGATATTCACAACACCCATGATGGTTATGAATATGCTAGTATAGTTTTGGATCACAAAATGTAGCAAACTCTCCACATGGAAGGCAGAACCAAGGTCTTTATTCAGAAACCAGAACATTGAGTCCCAAAACCAGAAGGACAAGTCCCAAAACCAGAAAGCCAAAGTCATTATAATGGTCACAAAGTTGATACACATAGTTAACGCAGTGGACACCCACATTCCCAAGCCTTCACAAATAGAACAGGATCCGTCAAGCAGGGATCCCTCTCAGACTCACGAAGGTTTCTCAGCCTGGTCCTTGGAAGTTCTCAGTAAAAGCTGCAGAAGGAGGATCTCAGCCAAAGGTGCAGTCTCCAGGTGGTGACTGAGAAAAAATCTGAAGGTCCTCCTGGTTCTCTCCTTTTATACAGTGTAGCTCTTCCCTGTTCAGCCCCTTCCTGTTAAGGTGTGAACTACTCCCAAGGAGTTAACTGGAAGTAAGGAGCTAAGCCTTTACTAGGTGCTAAGTGCCTTTACCAGGTGCCAATAGAAAGGGGCATGGAAGATCTTCTGATTTCATTAACATTACAGTCAACTAATAGTCAGGACTAAGAAATACCCAGGCTGCTCTCATCAACGTCTGGACAAGATAAAGGTAAGGGAGTCTAAGTCTAGGATATATATGATAGGTTAGTGAGTAGTAAATATCTTTATGACCCAATACACAGCTGGTTCAAACTAATAAATTCTATAGGTGAAACTGGCTACTGTCTCAGGAAGAGAGATAAGTGTTTTGCTAAGGCCCACTCATGAGTAATTGCTAGGCATAGTGACCTTGGAATGGGGAGAAACTGCCTAAGGCTGTGTTTTGTGGTTAGGGAGAAATGTGATTTTGGAACTGGGGTCCGATCACAGGCACTCAAATACCCCCGTCAACAGGACAATACTATTTGTTACTATTATTTTGGCTCATGTAGCATAATACAAGGTCCTATAAACCTGAAATCCAATTGCATAAAGAGTAGTAGTCCATGTAATTTTCTTCCAACAATTCTGTATTAGTGTTATAAAGCTACTTCTACCAAGAGATTCCTCTACCGGGGTGGCTAGGTGGTGCAGTGAATAGCACACCTTCCCTGGAGTCAGGAGGACCTGAGTTCAAATCAAGCCTCAGACACAACACAAAAAAAAAAAGGTAGCCATGTGACCTTGGCCAAGTCACTTAACCCCAGTTGCCCTACCTTCCCTCTTCCAACGATTTCTCTACCACCCCCAGAAATGAGTAACTTAACACTCCTATTTTTATTTTTACCAACTGGAATAACAAGAAGGGGAAGGAGTTTATTTTGATGACTCCCTATACCTTGAGGCTCAGAAGCAATAGTTTGAACAAGCAAGTTTTAGCATTTTCCACAATGGGATGACTCTCCCACCACCACAGATTTATACTAAAATAAAAAATGATAATTCAATTCTGCTTTATTGAATTAATACTAAGCAATATGAAATCCAAGCAACATGTCATCTCCAAAAGATGCATCAACTAATGAATGCTATGGACTTGTAGTATCCACATAATATACCTGTTAGACAAAAACCCCAATACACAAGGAAGGAGAAAGGAAGGAAAGAAACATTTATTAAGCACCAACTATATGCCAAGTGCTTTACAGGTATTATCTTAGATGATTCCTATAACAACTCTCAGGAGTAGATATTGCTGTTATCTCCATTTTACATATGAGAAAATTGAGACATACAGATACTAAGTGTGTTGCCCAGAGTCACATAGATGGTAAGTATCTGAGTCCAAATTTGGACTCAAATCTTTCCTCATTATTGGTCTGGTGCTCCATCCATTTCACCACCTAGCAGTTTCTGTTCAACAGTTGGCCTATTTTTTTTTCCAATCATACCAGTTCTGTGCCAGAACTTGATAATTAAATTTCTTTTTCTCCATAACTTCTTCAATATGGTGGAATGAACAGAGTCCTGGACTTTGAATTTATAAGTCCTGCCTCTGTCACTTAATACTCAAATGATCTTGGGTAAGTCATTTAACTTCAGGAAATGCAGTGGAGTATAGTGGAAAGAGAACTAGAATCAGAAGACCTGGGTTCTAATCCTGACACTATCGTTAACTACCCATGTGTAGCACCAATGCAATATTCACAGGACCAGAAGTGACTATAAATATGCCTGCATAGTGCTCAATTGAAAAATATAACAGACTCTCCATATAGAATATAGAAGCAAAACATTTGTTCAGACACCAGTAAACCGAATCCCCAAACCAGTAAGCCAATTCCACTACAGTAGCAAAGACGTTAATAAGCCCTAAGAGCACAGAGAGCCACACCCTCCTTTAGCCTTCCCACAAACTAACACAAGCCTAGCTGTCACAGCAGGTAGCAAATACCAACATTTACTCACAAGCCTGACTGTCTCCCTCAGATGCATCCTCTTCTTCTACCATGTCTAGATACTATGACTCCCAGCTTCCTATGGGCTCTGTTCCACCCTTCAGCAAACTCTTCCAGCCACAGGTTCCATGTTATTTCATTCAATCTGTTAGGGGGCACAGTATATCTTCAAAGCAGGGAAGGTTTTCAAATTCCTTTAGGCTTATTAAGGGGCAGGGAAAATCTTTAAATTGCCATTACCGTTAGACCATGTGACCTTGGAAAAATCACTGGGCCTCAGTTTTCCACTCTGTAAATTAAGGGGGTTGGGGTAAATAGACTCTAAGGTCCTTTATACCTGTAAGTCTATAATCTTCTCTGTGCTTTACTTTCCTACCCTGACTACCTTACCAGACTAGCATGGAAACCAAATGCAAATTCTTTGAAAATCTTAAAGGATTAGGCCTTTAAATTTTGCATCTGTATCAGTAATCTCCACACTATAGGGAATGGGGGACAGAGCAGGAAAAGAGCATTTATATAATGTCTACTATGTGGCATGCACTGGACTAATGTTTTTTTATAAAAACTATCATTTGAAATAATACCCAATAAATACATTATGGAGTAGAATGAATAATACAGGATGTTGAGGCAGAGAACTTAGACTTAAATCCCATGTTTAAATTCCATTTATAACTTGTGAAAACTTGGAGCAAATAACTTCTCTTGTTGTAACACTATGCACAAGCAGCTTCCCAAAAGAATGCTGCTGTGAACAGCTTTTAAGGTTCAGATCATACAATAGAGTGCACACTCCATTTATTCCATAACAAATCAAGGCAAACATTCACAGAAAATCACAATACAATATTCACAACATTACATCTTATCACAGAAAATCTCAATATAGTGTTCACAATGCCTTAAAATTAGAATGGCCACATAGTTTTCACCAAGGTGATCATAATATTTAGAACAAAGAACAAAAGAATAGTCATCTGGTATCCCTAAGGGGGAAATCCTCCTTACTTAATCATTCAATCATTTCACAATAAAAGTCAGTCTTCCACTCATGGGGCAATTATAGATTAACTAAATCAGTTACTTATCTAGCAATCAGTCACTAAATATCATTAATCTCGAAATCATTAGAAAATTATGCAAACCCTCCACCCCTCAGTCTCTAGTAAACTTCAATTTCATCACAGAATTCAATATCCAAGGAGAGGCCTTTTCTTCATCTTGACTCAGGGTGATCTCTCAGATTCCCTAGATCCCCTTCCATGATCCCAGCTCCTACCTGAATCCACCAGTCACCTGGATTCAGAGGCAGGCAGCTCCCAGGTTCTCATCCAGTCCTCCAGGCAGTTCTTGTTACACGCTGAAGTTCACAGGGTCCAGCACATCTCAAAACCTTCACAACTTCTGTTTCTTCGAACTCAAGGATCAAGCAAGCCACAAACAAACAAAGTCTTATCCTGGTCATGCTTCTTCAGTCCTTGAGCAATTTGGCTGACCATGAGACCCAGAAGAAATCTCAGCCTTCCAGGCAGCCTTCTCAGCAACAACTTCAGCCTTCACCAGATTCTGGTCTCATAGAAAACTCCAACTCAGTTCTCAGTGCAGTAGCAGCCCAGCTCCCAGCACACACACACACACACACACACACACACACACACACACACACACACACACACACATTGGTTTCCTGTCTCAGCCAACCACTTCCTGTTATGTCAGCAACAGGAGACAGAGTTCACACTTTTGTTTCTTTCACAGAGGTACTTATCCCTTAGTTACTAAGTGGATTTGGTGGATTCAGGTACTTACCTGCTTACTTGACATAACAAAAAAAGGGGTCTTCAACTTTAATTACTGTTGCACCTGTCTAGGACTCAACTTCCTCAGTTGTAAAATGAGAGTGTTGGATTGGGAGACTTTAAGGACTCTTTTGAAAATCACATATTCACATTGTATGATGTAGTCAGTGGACAGAGAGCTGGCTTTACAGCCCAAAAGATCTGGGCTCAAGCCCTGGGAAAGACTTCTACTAGGTGTCTGATCCTGGGCAAAGTTACTGACTCTCAGTGCTCTAAGTATCCCAGTAAGGTTTCAGAGGAAGTACCAAGCTATGTTGGCAGAGGGAGCTTCTTCATCTGAAACTTCAGTTTCCTCACCTGTAAAATGAGGAGTTAGATTCAGTGGCCTCAAAAGCACATTTTAGCTCTTAGTCAATGTTCCTTATGGGTACTGATAAATCACCAAGGAAGAGAACTACTTTATCTAGATTCATTCAAAAAAAAATTTTTTTAATTAAGAGTTTATGTTAGGGTTGTTGCCATGGAACTGCATTAACATCTCAAAACATAATCAGTCTTTGGGAGGAAAGTCTCAACTGGGATTTAGAATGTACTTTGGGAATGTAAATGAGGATTAAGAAAATGGGGGTTTAAGGAAAACTAAGGGTGGGTGAGAAGGGGAAAAGGTGATGGGATAAGGGTGGGGGGAAGAAAGACAGACAGAGACAGAGAAACACACATGAGGAAATGGCCAAACTGGGAAAAGTCATTTTCCAAAATAGAGATTACATAATTAAGATAACAAAAATTCTTTCTTCTGTTCCCAGACTTCTCCTAAATTGTCAAAATTAATATAATCACTAAATTTGCCCTAGAATGGCAGAATGTTTTCCAAAATCATTCTAACTCATTTGAAATGTTATTCAAATGGGTCATGATGTTTCACCTACCTAGAAGTATAATCAGTGAATACACAGAAGTCCTGGTCATCATTTAATGATGCAAATCAGTTTGACAAATAGGCATGTCATAACGGATCTTGTAAAACTTCTATCCCTTCTGCTAAGATGACTAAACAGGAAAATGATAAGTGCTGGAGAGGATGTGGAAAAATTGGAACACTAATGCATTGTTGGTGGAGTTGTGAACTGATCCAGCCATTCTGGAGAACAATCTGGAACTATGCCCAAAGGGCTATAAATAAGTGCATACCCTTTGACCCAGCAATACCACTTCTAGGGATGTATCCCAAAGAGATCAGAGAAGTGGGAGGAGGACCCATATGAACAAAAATATTTATAGCAGCAATTTTTGTGGTGGCAAAGAATTGGAAATCAAGAGGATGCCCATCAATTGTGGAATGGCTGAACAAGTTGTGGTATATGAATGTAATGGAATACTATTGTGCTATAAGAAATGAGGAGCAAACAGACTTCATAATAACCTGGAGAGACTTATATAAACTGATGCTGAGTGAGAAGAGCAGAACCAGAAGAAATCTATACACAATTACAGACACAAGGTATGTGTGATGACTAACTGTGATAGACTGGGCTCCTCTCAGCAATGTAAGGTTATAAGACAACTCCAAAAGACTCAAGATTGAAAGAGGCATCCACATCCAGAGAAAGAGCTACAGAGTCTGAATACAGATTGAAGCAAACTACTTGCTCTTTTTTTTTCTTGTTTTTTTTCTTCTTTCCCACTGATCATCCCATTGGTTATAATCCTTCTTTACAACCTGACTAATGTTTAATGTGAAGGTATTTGTATATCCTATATTTGATTGCATGTCCCCATGGGGGGCAGGGGAGGGAGGAGAAGAAGGGGTAGAAAATTTGAAACTCAAAGGACTGTGGAACTAAATGTTGTAAACTAAAAGTAAATAAACAAATATCCCTGAGTGCATAAAGAAATCCATGAAGATACTTAAAATAGTTAATTGGAGGTGGCTAGATGGTCCAATGAATACACCACGAGTCCTGGAGTCAGGATGACCTGAGTTCAAATGTGGCCTCATACTCTTGACATACTTACTAGCCGTGTGACCTTGGGCAAGTCACTTAAACCCAATTGCCCCTCCAAAAAGCAAACAAGAAAGAAAGAAAGAAAATAGTTAATCACCTAAGATATTTAAGTAAATAATATGAAGATGTTTTAAAGGATTTTTAAAACACTGAAAAACATATTTTACAATCACATTTCATGGGATGACAAAATTGTGTGTATGTTTGTTTGTGTATGTATGTTTTCATTTTAAACTATGTGTTTGCCACATAGCAAACAGAAGGAATAAACAAAGTCCAGAAGCAGGTAGAAAGAGCTTTTTAAATATTCTAATCAGGAGTCTGTGCTTTGCTGATTGTGTCTAGTGATTGCTTAAGGAATGTAGCAAATGCTGTCTGAGCTAACTAGAAAAATAGTGTTAATCTGCTCACACCTGAGCAGTTTAGTAAAGCCTGGAGGAGAGGGATTAAACACTACAGTGTGTGAAAAGCAGTACCCAAGGAATCCCACCTGAACAGGAATCTAGGTACAGAGTGAACAGACAGGCCACAGGCATGGTTCTATGGGAGGATCAGGAGACAGAGAAAGCAAGGAAAGTATTAGTGATTAGCAGGGTTGCTGCTATTTGTCTTCCTGCCAGAGGGGCTTAGTAACCATATGACTAGCTTAAATTCTTTATTATTTGCCTGCTTAAGGGCAAGGTGAAAGGTTCTAAGGAATGCCTCTCTATGTATGCTCTGGCTAATGATAGAGGGAACAAGAGTTAAAAGGTACATAGATCTATGGTAGGAAGGGGCCTCAAAGGCTAATCTACAAATTACTTTACAAATTAGAAAACTTTCAAAAGCTACAGAGGTTAAGTCACTTGCCCAAGGTCACAGAGGTGGAATTTAAGAAACAATCTAGAAAGAAAATGAAGAAAAAAAGGATTGTGAAAAAGGCAAATGGAAATTAAAACCAAGATCAAGAGGTTGGCAAATGGAAGAAATTCCAAAGAAAAAGAAACTGTGAGGTCCTGGCAACGTACAACAGGTATGATCTTCCCTCAGAGTGTGAATATAGGCTTTCTATTGAAGAAATGGTAGCCTATTTATAAGGAACTCTATGAAGGTTACACAGATGCTAGGTTCCATGGATGCTAGCTGGCAAAAAGAAAGGAGGAAGAGCCATGTAGAGTTTCTGGCTAAACTGTGTAAAATCTTTGGAAATATTAATTTGATTTTGTGTTTACTAGGTTCAGAATTTTGTTAAATTTTTTAAAATTGTTTTGAGGGAGCTATGCTTTAATTCTCAAGGTATATTATTCCAGGGGAAAATATGGTCATTCAATGAGGTGGAGGACTTTCAAGCATTCTTGCTGAAAAAACCAGAACTGAACAGAAAATTTGACAATCAAACACAAGAAGCATGAGAAGGTAAACATGGGAAAGACATCATAAGGAACTTGTCAAATTTGAATTATTTACATGCCAATATGGAAAAACGATAATAGTAACTTATGAAACTCTTCTTAGCATGAAGATAGGTGAAGGGAATACAAATGTATATACAGATGTACACTTAAACATATGTCTATATAGGAAGCTATATATGTGTATGAATACATATCTGAGCATGTGTATATATGTGTATATAGAGGGTATAGGATCAATTGAATACGAAGGGATGATACTTTAAAAGGTGAAATTCTGAGGTGGGAGAGGACTAGAATGAGAGGAGACAGGGAGAGATAAAATGGGGTTAACCATCCCTTATAG
>JAQQSW010021971.1:0-10554 GCA_028646575.1 Pseudocheirus occidentalis
AAAGGGAACAGATTGTGGGAGGGGTCTTACAGTGGGATCAATGTTCTGGGCTGGGCGGTAGGGGCAAAAAGGGGAGAAAATTTGTAACTCAAAACCTTGTGGAAACGAATGATGTAACCAAGAAAATAAATTAAAATTAAAGAAAAAGAAAATGAACCAGCTCTTTTAGAAGATCAATCACACAATCATCAACTTCTTCACTAAGAATTTGACTGAAGTAATCTTTCAATCTCCTACTATGGATCTTTGGAAAAGGAGAAACTGGCTGTGTAACAATGGGGCCGACTTCCTCATCCTGCTGGATTTTATCTAGTGGTTCTTCTGATGTTTTTTTCCAATTCAACAGTAGCACAGTCAGGGACTGATTCTTCTGTTTCTTCTACCTGTTCAAAATCTGGTTGGGCAACCTCATCAGGTGACTTATTATTAATATTATTCACCAAATCTTGCTCAGTCCTTTGAATAAATGCTGGAACTGAAAAATTTTTCTAAGAGATATTTCTGTTTTCTCTCTTCTGATTCTTTCAAAATAATCTTCAAGGTTGTTGGTGTTTTGGCCTTTGGGACTTGCCTTTGTTGCCTTTCTTTATTAATGGAGAACTGCAGTCCAATGGATTATGAGTAAACATCACTTGATATAACCAGTGATTTTTCACCTGTACTGCTAATTCTTTGGAAAGTAGTGGTATTGCACCAACAGTAACTACAAGAGGTTTGGATGACAGTTTTGAATTCTGTGAATGCTGATTTTTTTTCTTCAATGCAGCTATCATTCTTTCAAATTCCAACTTGACTAGAATTTGACTCTTCTTCCCAAACTTTTTCTGTTGTAGTCTCTGGTTGCTGTTTTGAGTGAAATTTTGATGACTGTGGTTCGTTTCTTTTGTCAGATATCAGCATATGGTTAACAAGCTCTTCAGTATCCTCCAGGTTGTGTTTAGATAAATATTTTGATGTCTGTCATTTGTTTTTCTTTTTCAGAGGCAACTTCCAGATTAGGAAACTCTTCAGCATCTTCAATCCTTGGTGGTTCCTGGACCATAAGAGTTTCATAATTTGTTTTAGTCTTTTTCTTGTTCTTTCTCATTTCTTTCTGGTCAATTTCATATACATTGTTGTGTTTTGTCTTTTTAAGATTCCAAGCTATTTGTTTTTCTTTGTGGTGAGCATTGGTAGGTAGAACTTCAGGTGACAAGAATGATGGAGTAGACTTCTTAGGGGTTACTTATGAACCACTTTTCTTTATGTTTTCTAGTGAAGTAACATTTCTAAAGGCTGGTGCTTCAGTGGTTGTTGATGGAACAACATAATCCATTGGTGTCCAAGATAGCTCTCTTGTAGAAGAGGATTAATTGGTGTGATTCTCAGGTTTAGAAGTCTTCCTTTGATAACATAGGTTTCACCACTTCTCTTATGAGGGATATATCAGTAGCAGTGGAGCCCAAAGGTCCCCACTTGGGTTGCTTTTATACTTCTGGCATGTCATTGTTTTCAGAACTTTGCAGGTCAGGGAAATCCAACAATTTAAGTTCAAATTCAGGTATAGAAGAAGACACATTTCTTTGGCTGGTTTTAGATTTTCTCTCTGTATGTTTATGATAACTTCTGATTTTGAATCACCTTCAGTGTGGTGGAAATCTGATGGCAAATTTTAGCTAGTTTTATATCAGAAGATGACGTTTGTTCAGTATCTTTATTGTTTAATTTTTGCTCATCACATGTCATTCTTTTCTTAAACAGGCTTTTAGGTTCTTGTTGGAGAGAACACATTTGGTATATTTCTGGGTTTAACTATTGTCACATTACTATAACATTTAGGGTGGTTATAATCATACTGTGAGCCAGATACTGGACAAATACTCTGTATCAACACAGATGAATGAGAAGAGGTGCACTGGTGATCAACAACAATATCAGGAGATGAATACTGAGATGAGAAAGATGAAGAAGATCCAAGAGAGTCAACTTCGGCATAAACCTTCTGTTTTGTTATCAGCTCCCTTTTCATCTCTGAGGCCATGGTGGATGAGGGGTGGGTTAGGGGTTACTCCCCAGGGGAACATGCAAAGGAGCAATGACACCTTTCCTCCTCCATCTAACTCCTCCTCCAGGTATGTGTGTGTGTGTGTGTGTGTGTGTGTATTGTGCGTGTGTGCAAATATGTAAGTCACAATATTATGAAAGTGAATGTTGAAAATATAAGTACAAAATAAATCTATGCAAATGCTGGGTGAATTGCCTGACACTTGAACTTAGATCGTCTTGACTCCAGGGTCAGTGCTCTATTCACTGTGACACCAACTTGCCATTAGATGAGAGTTTTTGGAATATTATCTATTGTAACTCAGATAGGGAGTCAGTTAGGAAGTGGAAAAGAGCCATCTTGCTACAATGAGATGTTTTTTGACTCCAGTTGAGTTGTTTAAGAGGAAGACTCTATAGTGGACCCAGTTGGCACAGTTGCTTGATTTTCTTCTATTCCATTTGTGAGCATACCAATAGAAATAGAGGAAGTAAATTGTGGAGCTTGCCATCCTAGTGGAAACTAATCCAAGTTTGGGAACTGCCAAGACACAACCATCTATATGACAAAGGGTCCAGTTGACAGAGTGTTGAAGATGGTGTAATGGTGATGGAATTTGGAGATTCCCCTGAATTGACTTGGCTTTTGAGTTGAGTGTTAAGATGCAGAGCTTGTGAATCCCACTTGTGGGATGGACTTGTTGACGTGAAGAGAGGGGGCTGACCTGGGAGGAGCCATGAATGGAAAGGAAGGCTCAAGACCAGAGAAGGCCAGAAGAAAAAGGACTTTTGGGAAGAGCAGTATCCAGTATTGTGGAGCCTGATTTATTGAGAGCCCTTTGGAGCTTCCCAGGACTTTTGAGAACTGCCACCTGGAGCTGCTGAGAACTGAAGAGGCATGGCTGTGATGCCGGTATTTTGTCTGTCAGTTTTGATGTTGTTTTTCCACCTGATGGTGGACAGTGCTGCTGTTGTGGAGGTCCTGGAATCTGGCTGTTGGTGCAGAAGCCCTGAAGAAGGAATTTCTTGTTGTATGTTCACAGAAATCCTAGGAGGCCTTGCTGATACTTTCAGGGGTTCTGTTCCTATTCCACAGGCAGAGTGTGACTTGATGAGGACAATGGCTATGGCTTTGTTGAGCCTTGTCTTCACAGGAACTGAGATTGTTGAAAGCTTGCCTCAAGTGAAGGTGAAAGAAGGACCTTTCCTTGGCCTTTCTATGCTGAGATGATATCTTGACCTTGTTATGGCTTAAGGGTGGATGGCCTTTTGTGCTCTCCTGCTCCCTTTTGAGAAAGTGCTTGGTGTTAATGGATGGTATTGTAATAACTTTGAGTCCAGGGGTGGGAAACCTTTGGTCTATTTGTGATGATTGAGAAATCTATCTCCATTTGAGAAGAGACTTTGACTGACTGTAAAAATTGTCTAGGGGTGGAGTATTCTGATCTCCATTTGAGAAGAGACTTTGACTGACCTGGATTGAATTGAGAACTTACTTGTGAAATGTATGAGTTATACTGTATTTTGACTTTCTCTGTTCTGTGAATGTTTGCTGAATAAATGGGGTTTGCTATGCTGGTAATCTGAACCTTGGAAGTTGCCTTTGCTTGGCATTACAGATGGTGCAGTGATGAACTGATTCACTAATGAAATGAAATAGAGCAGAGAGAAGAAAGGAGCCAAAGGGGCCTGATGGCCTGGGAAAGATCATCTCCAGATCCTGAGTTTCTTTTCAAAAATGGTATTCACCTTTTCAAGTACTGATCATGACATTCCAGATGAGTTTAATTTATGTGGACTCAGAGAGTTTTACCTGATACTGGGAACTCTGATTCTCATTGAAAACTAGGATTTCATGACCTTTTCTGGCTTCTCTCAGACACTGGTGGTAGATATTGAATTTGTAAGCCACAAAAACTTGCACAGGTTTCCCATCCTGTTAAATGCTGCCTACTTAACCTCTCTCTGCCCTCCTTGCACTTGTGAAGTTGAATTTTTTTGCATCTTAGCATAAGACTTTACATATTATTTTTATGTTATATTTCATTTATTAGAATTAGCACAATGTTCTAGCTGATTAAATCCTTTTTGGAATCTTCCTTACTCTGCCATCCATGGCACAGCTGAGAACTCCCAGCTTTCAGTTATTTGCAAATTTAATAAATGGATCATCATCTAGCATTACCTAATTACCTAAATCATTCACAATTGACCAATAATGCCAGTGAAAAAGAACCACTTTCTAGAGAATTCTACCGGAGTCTTCCCTTGACATTAACTTATAGTTATATAACATAAAGTATTATATAATATAAGGCTGTAATATAAATAGAAAGCATTTTATTATAAAGCAGTATATAATATAAATAAAGCATTAGTGAATTGGAAAAGACCATAAGACTTTGGGACATTAGAAACCAGAACATAAAATAAATTATTTTCTTTTGAAAAAATGTTTAGGGTTAGGATTAAGACAATGTAGAATTGTGCATTCCAGTAGCAGGGTAGTCAAGGGGTGTTTGAATCCAGGGACAAAGGACTCCAGAGAGGTAATTTCCATTAAGGGAGAAGGAGAAAGTTCCATGTGATGACCTCATGAAGTTTGAAAGGTGAGAATATTCAGAGTTCCCATCATCACTGGCAGCACTGAACATTGGAGAAAACAGTGGTGTTTCTATCAAGCAGGAGTAGATGTTAACTTCTCCAACGGGGTGAAAAACTCACTAATGAGAACTGAAATACATGAAGAAAGGAAGTTTGAGGACTCTTGTGGTTCAGTGATATTTTTCAGTTGTGTCAGACTCTTTGTTGTCCCATTGAGGTCTTCTTGGCAAAGAACCAGGAGCAGTTTGTCATTTCTTTTTCCAGTTCATTTTACAGAAAGGAAACTGAGGGAATCAGGGTTAAGTGACTTATATATGAATGTCTGAAGCCAGTTTGAACTCAGAAAGATGAGTCTTTCTGACTCTAGGACAAGCAATCTATCCACAGCACCACCTAGCTGCCCTTCAAGTACACTAATCCTTGGAGACCAGCAGAGACCCACACTGAAAAGGAACTTCATGAGAACTCCATAAAGAGAAAAAAGGATCTCCAGGAATATTGATATGTGAATACACATCTTTGCCACATGTATTCATTGTGTTTGAATGAACTATCTTTAGAGACCTTGTAGCATAAGTGAAGAGTGAGCCCATGATTAGGGGAAATGATTTTGTAGTAACTATCCCTGTTATACTTGCTTAATAAATGCATTTTACGAAAGCTAAGTAAAGTTTAGCTGATAATAAATTTGGGGCCCATGACTCAAACAAGTAGAAACCCCCATAATCTCCTGCCCCTGTCCATCTTTCTTAGGAGATGAGAGAAAGTAAGTAGTAGCAGCCAGTCTGTGTAGAACCACTTTTGCAGTTAACAGAGCTGGGGAAATGGTCTGTGAGGGTGTACTATACATGCATGATCCAATGTGTGTTCCAGCAGTTATATGACGGATTCTGATTTTGTTCCTTTTAGAATTTTCTATGATCAGTGTGCAATACCATCAAGTGATAGCTGAGGGAAATGGTTGGCATGGCCAGTATTCCCATGGTGATAACTTTACTTCTTGTGTTCTCTAAGATCCATGGGCCTTGTATATACGACTTGGCAGCATGTAACTGATAAACTGCTTGTGAGATTTAGTCATTGTACACTGAACCATGACCTTCTCAACCTGTTTGCTTACTATTTGATGGTTACAGATAAATGTTCTGAATGAGAATCTGTTAAATAATATTTGAAACATCAAAAGGAGAGCATTTGTGTACAGTAGAAGACTTTCAAATATCACTGATTATTTCCAAGTGTCTTTGAACAAACTACATATTCAAAGCAAATATACAGATTCCATTGTCAAAGAGAAAACAATTAGACTGTTTGTAAACACAAAATGTCCATATACAAAGGTGAAGGTGTCATACTTTTGCCTCAATAGCTTGTGAAACTGAAATGGCAAGTTTTAACAAAGTGACCACAGAGTCTGAATAAAAGTTTTAAGGAGCTTTAATTAGCCAGCTGGTGACTGTCTCCATGCCAATTAAAGGAGCAGCGAAATAATGCAGAGGTACAGAACCTTTTATATCATTCTCCCTAATTGTCTATGATTTGTTACCAAAACTAGTGGTTATCCAGACACAGGGGATCTGTTCTTTGTCTCAAGGGAATGTAGACCCCTTACTGATTGATGAAGAGTTGGGCGTGGGAACCAGGAGGGTGTTATTACCTCAGAATTGATTAATGAAGAGTTAGGTATGGGAACCAGGAGAATGTGATCACCCCAGTATTGATTAATGAAGAGTACAGCATGGGAGTATTCCATGGCAATCAGGAGCACTATTGATTAATGAAGAGTTTGGCATGGGAATGCAGACTTAGGCATGTAGCAGAAAATAAGACAGACTACCTGCTGGGGGTGCATTCCCTACCTATCACTGGCTGTTTCACTTGATTTCTATCTTGGGCTCTTTCCAA
Source organism: Pseudocheirus occidentalis (assembly GCA_028646575.1). NCBI lineage: Eukaryota > Metazoa > Chordata > Mammalia > Diprotodontia > Pseudocheiridae > Pseudocheirus > Pseudocheirus occidentalis. Next base: position 6,532 of record JAQQSW010021971.1, read on the forward strand.
GTTTACTGAGCCTGCTGATTTTTGGTTCAGTTTGAGTACTCTGAGCTCACTGATTTCTAATTTCACAACGTATCACTTAACTGTTTCCTGGCTAATCTCTTGACTCCTATCTTGAGTCCATAGCTTAACGAGTTCCTGGCCATTTCAAAACATGCATAACAGACCTGATTGGTACTTTTGTTTTCCTAAAATACAGCAACCACAACATCCAAAACCTAATAGCAACAGCTACTTCTGGTCCAAGAAGAACCATATCTTAGTCTATGAGGGAAGAAGGGAGGAGTCCTTCAAGCTGAATCAGTCACAACTAAAGAATCAGAGAACTGTCTTTAGCAGGCAAGTGACTGACTGAGAAGGATAAAAATGGAAATTTGGGTTGGTTAAAAAACGCATTCAACAAAGAGGATATTCTAAAATGCCCTGAATTTATCCCCACAGAGAAAGGACAGTTTGATGGGAATTTGTAATTTCCCACAATTCTATCCCTACTATCACATTTAGATAATTGTATATTTCCTATATTTCCCCAATGTCTAGCTCACTTTTGGACCTTTTGATCCTATCCTCAGTGACAAGGCTAAGTTTCCCTCTCTCTACCAGATGGCTCCCATGGACTCCTCTCTATTGCGAGGTGTGGTCCAGTTACTGGTACATTTTAAATGGACCTGGGTAGGTCTGGTGACCACAGATGATCTCAGAGGTGAGGAATTCCTTTGGGAAGTGACCAGGGAGATGGCAAAGTATGATGTCTGTGCATCCTTCACAGAGAAGATCCCTGTCAGTGAGAGACGCCTCGAAGAATCAGTGGTGAATTTCATGCCCAGGATCATCAAGTCTTCAGCTACAGTGATTGTGATTCATGGTGATACAGATTCATTAATGGTTTTGAGACATTCACAAGTTCCTTTGGTCTCAGTAAATAAGTTGTGGATCACCACTTCTCATTGGGATATCACCATGAGACCCAACTATGTTGACAGTTATAGTTTCAGTGGAGCTCTCACATTTACATACCTGTCCAGTGAGGTCCCTGGTTTTAAGTCTTTTCTCAAGACATTGAACCCTAACAAAGACACAGAGGACATTTCACTTAAGGAGTTCTGGTTGTCAATTTTCTGGTGCCAGGATGAAAAAGAAAATGAAAAACTGCAGTGTACACTCAATGCTACCCTGGAAGCTTTGCCCATATTCCTTTTTGACATGACCATGTCTGGCCTGAGTTACACAATCTACAATGCTGTGTATGTAGTGGCTTGGGCCCTTCATGAAAAGCTTTTGAAGAAATCAGAGACTGCATCTGAGAAAGCTGGAAAGAGTTGGGTGCCTCATCCTTGGCAGGTAAGGCTCCCTTAAGAATTGGTACTCTCCATTACTGATTCATGGTATTTTCAATGAAACCCACAGGACCATGTGTATTCATAGAATCTTAGAACTCTATAAGTGTTAAGGGCAGCATATAGCAGAGGTTCACAAAAGTCACATGCTGGAATTTCTCTCTCTCAACTTGTCTTTTAAGGTAGTTTTAGGTCTTGGGAACCATATGGTCACAATGTTAACATATATTAAGCTTTACTCAACTAGAACTTGGAATTTTTCACATTAACCATTACTTAGCTGCTACCATTGCCTCACCCATCTCACACTTCATTTGATTTCTTCTTATAGATTTTTGGTGAGCACAGTATTTACTAGAACAAGAAGTGATGAGATTACAATAAATGGAACTTTAAAAGTCAAGGGACTGGGTATCAGTAGCTAAATTTTGATTAAATATTTGAATTACGTTCAAGTCAGGAACCATTTAAAAAATTTTAGTAATGTTTCATTTTTTCATTTCTTCCTGGACACTGTTAGTGAGGTAAGATGACCAAATTCTGATTTAAAATTTTTAGGTCTTCATAACTTCTAATGATGTTAACACCATTGCATAGCCCAGCCTGCCCATGTAAAGCACAGAGCAATGGGCACCTCCAGTAGCAAAAATCCTAGTTAGTGCCACCCTGACACTTTTCTTATCCACACAGTTTTAACTCTTCTGTAGAGTGGAGTGGTGTACAGAGTGTCAGGGTTCAATGGTGGAACAGGGGTTCTCTTGTAACTTTGACTGTACAGAAGAGGGAAAATTGCTTACTCCAACTTTTGTTGGGTCTGAAATAGTTTGTGAGGTTTCATGCTCAGATCTACTGCTAGAATTGTTGTGAGAGTCCCATGAATCCAGGAGAATAATCCTTCTTTGACTCAGAACTGAGACTCTGCGTAAAATGAAATAGTTGCCACTGATTTCTCCAACTCTTAAATTTTTTTTTGAGGTTCCTCCCAACTTTCATTTATATTTTAAAATTTATTTATCTTTAGTTTTCAACATTCACTTCTACAAGATTTTGAGTTACAATTTTTCTCCTTAACTTTCCCTACCCAACTCCAAAATAGAAAGCCTACTAAATACACCTTCTCCTAATCTGTTTTCTCTTATTTCCTCCCCCATCAACCCCCTAACTTTCTAGTAGACCAAGATGGATTTCTATACCCCAGTGGTCTTGTATATCTTATTTCCCAGTTGCATATAAAAAACAAATTTGTCTTTTTATTTTTGCTTTTTGGAGGGCAATTGGGGGTTAAGTGACTTTCCCAAGGTCACACAGCTAGTTTTTGTGTTAAGTGTCTGAGGCTGTATTTGAACTCAAGTCCTCATGACTCCAGGGCCAGTGCTCTATCCACTGTGCCACCTAGCCATCCCCAACAAATTTTTTTTGAACATTAGTTTTTAAAAACTTTGAGTTCCAAATTTTTTCCCATCTTCCCTCCTCACCCACCCTCCACTGGGAAGATAAGCAATTCAATATAGGTTGTACATGTGTAGTTACCCAAATCATTTCCATAGTAGTTATATTGTGAAAGACTAACTATATTTCACTCCATCCTATCCCACCCCTAACTCTGTTTTCTTCTTTGACCCTATCCCTTCACAAAAATGTTTGCTTTGAACTATCCTCTCCCCTAATCTGCCCTCCTTTCTATCATCCCCCCTCTTACCCCTACTCCCCTATTTTCCTGTAAGGTAAGATACCCAACTGAGTGTGTGTGCTATTCCCTCCTTAAGCCTAATTCTATGAGAGTAAGGTTGACCCATTCCCTTTCATCTTCCTGCTCTTCCCCTCCATTGTAAGTTTTCTCTGGCCTCTTTTATGTGAGATATTTATCCTAATCCATTTCTCCCTTTCTCCCCCAACAAATTCCTCTCTCACCTCTTAATTTTATTTTTTGGATACAATCCCTTCATATTCAACTCATCTTGTGCCCTCTATGTATATACATCCTATGTCCACACTCACACATATATTTGTATACACATATGCTCTTCTATATTCATATTTATATGTATACATACACACATACATATACTTACATACATATTTATATATATATATATATATATATATATATATATATATATATATATATATTCCCTTCAACTATCCTGTAATGGTAATCAATTTGTTGGATATTTAGGGCTAATTATGGAAGATGTGAGCTCTATATGGAAGGTGTGAGCCTTGTCTGGAAGGTGTGAATTCCCCTGTTGACATGGAAGAGTGCTATTGGCTGAGATGCTCCCCTGTTGACTTGGGAGAAGGCCAGTGTTTATAAGCAGGAGAATTTTATAGAGACAGACAGATTTTGCATTTGGCTCCTCAGTGGCTGACTCAGGACATGAACAGGATGGGACTTTGTTTGTTGGTAGCCTGGCTGATCCTTGAGTTCCAGGCAGGAGAGGTCCTGAGGGGTTTGAGGTGTGCTGAATACAGTGAACTTCAGTGTGTGCCGGGGATTGCCTTGAGGACTGGACAAGGACCTGGGAGCTGTTCATCCCTGAGGACTGGATGAGAACCTGTAAACTTTCAGCTCCTGAATCTAGGTGATTGTCTGGCAGATTAAGGAGGGAGCTGGGACCAGGGAAGGGGATCCAGGGAATCAGAGAGAACACCCAGAGTCAAAATGAAGAAAAGGCTTCCCCTTGGACTA
>JAQQSW010021972.1:0-10553 GCA_028646575.1 Pseudocheirus occidentalis
TAAGCTTCATTTAGAATTGGCTGCTACTTTTCAGAATATGCAAAATTGGGGCAGTATTCTATTATTTGCTATTAAACATAATACGCATAAAAATAATATCTCCTTTTCATATGGCACCTTTCTCCAAGTAACTCAGAGCCAAATATTCACTGTAACCAATTGTCCCTGAAATGGCTCCCCTATGTGTAATACGGTGAGGTATTTAAGTTTATTGATTCATCAGTGAACAACCTCAAATAGATCTCCAAGTAGAAGCTGTGGTTTGATCCTCTAATCTTGGGAATAATGAAAACAGTTTTGTGTAGAAATCCATTGTTAAGAAAAAAAGATATTTTAATTGCTCCATATACCTTTATGAAACATAGAACTCAGGATGGTGACCTACATGCTATAAATTAGTTACTCAGCCCTAATCAGCCCTAAAGATTTACAGGGAAGCATATGCCACTTTGTAGTTTGAGATTAGAGAATCAGAGGAAACATGACTAAGTAAGTAAAATTTTTACTTTGGCTTCAGGAAAACACAGGTTCGTATCCCGCCCACTTACTAGATATGTGACCCTGAGCATGTCGCTTGCTGTCTCTGTAACTGAGTTTCCTCATCTATAAAATGGCAGGGTTCAACTTGATAGACTTTAACGTCTTGTTTCACCTTGAGCTCTAGTCTATGATGAATGCCTCTTCAAATTGTTTTCAAGCTACTGTGATGCAAGGTGTAGGAATTGTTCAAGACTATAAAGAAATCAACACTCCCCAACATTTTTTGTTTTGGAAAAGGAAAGGAAAGGCAACTGGGGTCAAATGACTTGTCCAAGATCACACAGCTAGTAAATGTCAAATGTCTGAGGTCAGATTTGAACTCAGGTCCTCCTGACTCTGGGGCTGGTTCTCTATTTACCCCAACCTACTTTTAACCCCTTTTCTTGTATCAGAACTTTTAAATCAAAGTGTTATAATTAGTAGCTACATGGGTAGCATGCAGTAGCCAGGATAAGAGAGCTGTCTTTTAGTATCTTGGCTTCAGCTCTGAGACAGAACTGAAGAAGGTAATGAAGAAATGAATGTCATTCTCAGGCACTTATGTTCAAAGAAAGCTGGAAGCCAAACTCCAAGAGGCAGTCCAAGTGCGTAGGTAAAGAGGTGATAAAGCAGAGCCAAAATTGGAGACAGTCAAGTGTGAAGAAAAATCATTTGTAAGGTAGATATCCAGCTCAATGAAGAATATGAAAACAATTGGAAGCCAGGAATCAATTAAGATCAAAACAATCTTTACTACTAGAACTTGTGCTTTGGTAAATGCAGGGTGGGGAGAGGGTACCCTTTTGAAGCTTCCCCAATCCTCATAGAAGTTTTGTGGGACCCAAATGATTTAATGTCTCTAAAAAACTTTTACAAACTTTAAAGCAATGTATCACTATTATTTATTGTTCATATCAAGGAACTAATGGAAAGCTTTTGTTGGCATTCTTGTGATATCAAGAGAATCAATTCATTGGGTGGCACTGCCTGTGGAAAACAGAGAAAATGTGCAAGTAGTGTTGCAATCTGTATTACATGTATATATATTTATGCATATATATTGTTATTATATTTACAAATTTATGTTTATGCATTTGTACATATATCTATTACATGTATATGTATAGACATGCCTTTCCCAACATGTCTCATTGAATATTTCTCTCCTCCTTCTGTATATTCAGATATACACACATACATATACACATGAAATTAACAACAGCCCACCCACCACCCTAATCATTGACCCCACTTCCATTCAGGGTCATGTAGCCACAATCCAGAAAAATGACCCATTGTAATAGTAATCAGTTTATCAGATACTTAACTTGGGGCTAAGCACAATTAGTAACTCAGGGCTAAGTAGCACTTGGTAACTTAGGGCTAAGTACTGAAGGTATGAGCCCTGCCCACTGTTGAGAAGCTATGAACTCCCCTGTTGACTTGGAAGAAGGCTATTGGCTGAGACAGGAGGCCAGTGCTGTATATAAAGAAGAATTGTAGAGGCAGAGAGACAGAATTGGAATTTGCTCCTCATGAAGGAAGATTCATGGAGACTGAAGCCAGCTGAAAGAGAGAGAGAGAGAGAGAGAGAGAGAGAGAGAAAGAGAGAGAGAGAGAGAGAGACGAAGAGAGAAGAGAGAGAAGATAGAAGAAAGAAAGAGAGAGAAGAGAGAGAGAGAAAGACAGAGAGAGAGACGAAGAGAGAAGAGAGAGAGAAGAGAGGAGAGAGAGAGAAGAAGAAGAGAGAGAGAGAGAAAGACAGAGAGAGAAGAAGAAGAGAGAGAGAGAGAGAGAGAAAGAGAGAGAGAGAGAGAGAAAGAGAGAGAGAGCTTCTTTCCCAGTATCTGGAAGCTGACTGAATTGGAATTTTCCTGAGACCAGAATCTGGTGAAAGCCAAACAGAAGGCTGATATGCCTTCTGGGTCCTAGAGCCAGCTGAACTGCTAGAAGACTGAAGAAGCATGACCAGGATAAGACTTTATTTATGGCCTGGCTGATCCTTGAGTTCCAGGCAAGAGAAGTGGTGAAGGGTTTGAGATATGCTGAACCCTGTGAACTTCAGTGTGTACCAGGGATTGCCCTGAGGACTGGACAAGGACCTGGGAGCTGTCTATCTCTGAGGACTGAATGAGAACCTGGCAGCTGTCTGCTTCTGTATCCAGGTGACTGTTTTATGGATTCAGGAGGGAGCTGGGACCATGGAAGAGGATCCAAGGAATCAGAGAGACCACCCAGAGTCAAGATGAAGAAAAGGCCTCCCCTTGGACAAAATTGAGGTTTGTTGGAAACCAAGGGGTAGAGAATTTGTGTGGTTTTCTAATGACTGTATTAGTGACTAATGATATTTAGTAATTGGAAATCTAGGTCAGTGACTGACTGCTGGATGAGTCACTGATTAAGTTCATGGTTGCCCCATGAGTGGAAGATTGATATATTGTAAATTGATTGATTGAATGATTAAGTTAGAATGGTTTCCCCCTTAGGGAAACCAGGTGATTCTTCTTTTGTTCCTTGTTCTAAATATTGTGGCCATCATAGTGAAAAATGTGTGGCCATTCTAATGTTAAGCTGTTATGAACACTATGTTGTGACTTTCTGTGATGAGATGTAATGTTGTGAATATTCTATTGTGAATATTATACTGAACCTTGATTTGTAATGGAATAAATAGAGTGTTCACTATTATTGTGTAATCTGAACCTTAAAAGCTGTTCACAGTAGCATTCTTTAGGGAATCTGCTTGTGCATGACATTACACCCATGTAAAGATATGAACTGGTCATTTCTTCTGAAGGTGCTGTAGTTTCCATAGGTGATAAAAGACCCAAAAAACAAACTTTATTACTAAAGTCCTTGGGAATACAAAATAGCTCAACATTAGAAATCAAAGTGTTTTTCTTAACATAAATGATATGAAAGAAGATGCATTATCATCTACTTTATTATAACATCTTAAGGACTATGGGGACTTTCCATCTAACTTGTAACTCCAACCTCAAGCTGTCTGTGCATTGTTTCACATCTTAAAATCTGAGAGGAGGAATTGTCTTTTTTTTTCTTTTTTTATCCTTGTGCATAGTAAGAGCTTAATAAATGCTTTTTCACATCCTCATTTTAATGAGGTCACAAATCTACCAGAGTTTTGGCACGCAGATCTCTCCCTAATTTTTTTTTTGAGGGGAACCATTCCTGACAATTTTGTGTATGTCACAACTTAGCCTTATCTCTTACTTGAATACTTGAAGCAACTGTGATTTCATTGGCAAGGGATCTTCTTTTCTTTCTCCCCAATCTGGTCATCATAAGCTGCTGTGGCTGAAAAAAATTCACTATCAGCAGCAAACCTGGTGATAAGCCTCTCAAAAATTAGCTAGGCTGGTTTTCAAACAATAAGCATATACTTCATCATCATGTCATGCGTGACTCCTCTATCTCGGAAAGAGCACCAGAGCTTTCCTGATGTAGACATGGGATCCTAGTCATGAGAGGCCAACACCATGACATGATCACACATAGAGAAAAATGAAATTTTATCAATATGTTAAGATACAATACCAATCTAATAACTTTCAAAATCAATATAATTTTTCTCCTCCTTAACTCCAGGAAACAATAAGCAGTGGCACTTGTCTTTGCCAAGATCAACCCCACTAAAAGTGCCCATGGTATCTCTTGCTGTCTTCTCCAACAGATTGTCCTCCGAGTCAACATCCCTCATTTCTAATCTTCAGTTTCTCCCTATTTAATGGTTATTTCCTTGTTGCATAGAAATATGCCCAAATTTCTACCATCTTAAAAAAATCTCTTTATTAAAGCCTATCATTCCCATTAGCAATCATGCTATAACTTTCTTCCATCTCTCAAACAGGCTCCTAGGGAAAAAAATTACTTCTTCTCTCACTCCTCAACTCTTTGCAATACAACTTCCATTACTGTCATTCAACTTAAAAAAAGCAACCAAAGGTCTTTTATTGATCTTATAATGGCCTTTTCTTGATCTTCTACTTTCTAGATCTCTCTTCAACTTTTGATACTGCTGATCGGCTTCTCTGGGATAGTCTACCTTCTTTAGGTTTTCATGGCACTACTTTCTCTTAACCCTTCTACTACCTACATGACCATCCCTTCTTAGTCTCCTTGCTAGAGCATTATCTATATCATGACCACTAAATGTAGATGTCCTCAAAGCTCTTTCCTTATCCTCTTTTCTTTACACTCTCTCACTTGATAACCTTGTCAGCCTCTATGGGTATTTCATTATCACCTCAGTTCAAATGACTCCCCAACCTCTATATCCAATCTGAAATGTCAAGCTAAAATCAACCTTCTTCTATGTGATAATTCGGTCCTCATAGATATCTTGATTGAATACAAATGTATTGAAATATTTATTGCTCAGTATCTTTACCGCAAAATTCACTTCACTTCTAAATTTCCCAGTTTCAATCAAAGGTATAACCATTTGTCTAGTCATAAAGTTTCTCAACCTCAATGTCATCCTCTATCCCTCACTCTCATTCATTCTATTTATCTATCAATTAACAAATCTTTCCATTTCTACCTCCACCTCTTGGTGGAAACATTCATGGAATCCTTGACAGCAGGGTTTTGGGGGTTTTTTGTTTGTTTTTCTTTGTTTCTCCACAGTTTGGAACAGTATCTGGCACATAGTAGGCACCTGAAAATGCCTTCCTATTATTTATTTTTTAAACCTGATTTGTTCAAGAATTTCTCCATGAATCTGTCTTTCATACCAACTAGTTTAGAGGATTTTTGTAAAGAAAAAAAATATTTTATCTTTGTATAAACCCTACAGTGTCTAGTATGGTACTAACCAGACATGTAATTCTTGAATATATTGAGATTTTTTTGGCTTTTATCAGTATGCGTTTTCCCTCCAACAACACAGATTGTGACCTCTCCACGACTCAGTAGATAGGCTCGAAAATTTTTTATGGCCAAAGAACTCACCAGCCTGTGGTTGGCTTAATGATGAGCTACCTCTCTAAATTTAGCTGGACCATTCTGTAGATAGCAGATGTATAGGCCATCACCTACTTTATCTCTGAAACCTTTTCATGATAACAGAACCTGCCAAAATTTGGCATAGCTTTCAAGGAGTCAGGGTTACTCCCACACTCATGAGATAGCAAAGTAGGCCTTTTATGAGGAAGACATGTAGGAGATGCTTGGTAAATGTTGATTAGCTCCAATTTATCTTCTGCATATTTCATTTGTATATAGCTGCTTGTATGTTGTTTTCTCCAAAAGACTGTGAGCTTCTTGAGAGCAGAGGCTGTTCGTTTTTTGCCTTAACACAGAGTCATTAAGGGCTTAATAAATGCTAATTGCCTGCCTATGAATTTATTGACATATCATTTACTTATTCATATTTGATCAGTGACTCTTGAAGCCTTCACATTCTTTTCCCATTAATCCTTAAATCTTCTGATGCAAGAAATCATTGGTAATTTTCACTGCAGTATTGACCAAGTAGCTACTAACGGAATTTACATGGAATTTCCATTCATGTATTATTAGATATAACTGATATTACCTATTAATACTTGAGCAGTAGATTATCCTATAATGGTAGCTCAACAATAAATGTCCCATTGACCCAGAAGGAGTCGATTAAAACAAAGAGTTCAGTTTGCTTATAAATAAAGTTCCTTACTTTCTGACAAGCTAGTCTCATCTGTTATCCCCAAGCAGTTTTCAGAGAACAGCAACAACAAAAAAATTCTTTATAGTTTTCTGGTTATCTGCTTGTATCTTATTCTGTTGGAACAGATAAATGAATTAGATCTCACTACAGTTCATAGTAAAGAATTGAGGATTAAAAATCAGGATAAAAGTGTGTGTGTTCATGTATGTGTAGAACAAACTGTGATTATTGAACATTAGTTCTAAATTATCTAGAATTCTTCATATAAGGAAGTCTGACACCCTTTCGAGAGTATATGTGAATCTTAAAAGGATGGAAATAATCCAATTTAGAAAGTCCTAATCAGAAAGAGAGGATAGGTAAACAGAGACACACAGAGAAGAGTAAATTAGTATTAAAACACTGCCTATCTTCTCTGGACTTCGTGCAGAAGGGACAGGGAAGAGGCTCTCTCACTTTCTTTGGAAAGCTTGTATCACATTTCTGTCTTGGGCTTCTCATCTTTTCTCCCTTTCATCTCTTGGACCCTAGTATAGAGATATGCAACCAGTCATCAAAGTTTGTATGTGTCCATTTCCACCCTGCTCCTTATGTTGACTAAATTTGGAGTAAAGAAGTAATAAATAAATAATTTGATTAAAATGTGTGTGTTTCTGGCTTCAGTTCTGCTGTTTTATAAGAAAACATTACACACTCTCTCTCTCTACATACATACATATATATATACAAACACACACATATATAATTTGAAATTCTGTTTGTTTTGTATAACTGACACACTTATACACTTAAATGATGTACTTTAAAAACTGATTTAAATTTTGGACATTAAAGAGAGATTTTGGTTGCGGCAAGGATTAAGACTTGGGTTACTACAGGAGGGTCACATTTTGCTTTCCATATATGTTATATATTCCTCTCAGCTTCCACCAGCCAAGAAAATAGACGAAACTCACTGACCTTCAGTCACAATTTTGGCCGCATGGTGCTATCAAATCTCTTTTGTGTGTATTGTAGAACCTGGAGACCAGCAATCCTGGTCCTTGGATCTTTACCCTAGACCATACCTACAAACTTCCAACAAGAGCAAACAAAAAATTTACAAGCAGATGCATAGTCTGGAGTGAGTTCAGATTTTAAAAATTCCCAGCCAGGGTCAAGTCTCTGCATTTAATAAATGTCTGTTGAATTGAATTGAGTCTGTGATAAGTTAAGGTAATTGGACATGTATTGAATATACTTCAAGTATATTTCAATGTTTTGAGCATTCCTTTTATTAATACTGATCATGACCCTTCTGTGTGACTTGGTCAATTGTTATCAAGAATCATTGTGACCAACAAATGTCATCTTTTTTTCCCCCTCACTGATCTTGTAATGAACCTATCTGAACTTAAATAGATGGCTCCTCAAATACCAGGCATACAGTCATACCTTGAACTCCTGCATGACCCTGGGCAAGTCACTTAATCTCTACATCCCTCAGGTAGCTCCCTAGCACTTATCACATGAGGTAATAGTGGAAAGAGTCCTTGATCCAAAATCAGAGGACCCATGTACAAATTTTAGCTGTGCCATTAGTAGTACCTATGTGGCCATAAACAAGTTACTTAATCTCTCTTGACTCCCCTTTCCTCATCTGTTAAATGAAATGTTTAAACTGGATTAACTTTAAGGTCCCTGCCAGCTCAAAATCTATGACTCTATGAGCTAATTTATAACCAATTAAAATATGCATTTGCCAATCAGTTGGTCAGTCTACAAGCATGTATTAAGTGCCTAATATATATGAGGCACTTTGCTAAGCATCAGGGATAGACAGAAAGAAAGGCTAAGACATGATCCCTCTCCCCATGGAGGTTCATGTTCTAAACAGGAAAACATCATGAAAAGAATTCTAAACACATATGATACATACTGAGTAGATGCAAGGTAATGTTGAAGGAAGTTTTTATGTCGGAAATTGTATATGCTGAAAAAATCACATTCATAGTACATGTTCATGTACTACATGTTACATATTTCATGATCTTCTTTATAGATTTCAGTAATCAATATCAATCTCAGCTAAAGCAACTAGTAAAAAAAATCTACATGTGAAGGTTATTCACTGCAGTTCTAAAAGGAAGCATTATTATATTTCCTTTCCACAGTGATCCTCAGTAAGCCACTGACCCAAAAAAGAAAATTTTCTATTTTTTATAGCACATCAATATTTTCCTAGTGCTCTAGGTATAATAAGTACTTAAGGGTACATTGTCTCCTTTTCTTTAATTTTGCATGAAAGCATTAAAATACTAGTATTCAGATTCACCATCAAAGAATTCTTGGGTAAATTTGGAGATTTATTTGCCTTTTCTGGAACAAATATGGCATTTATCTCAATGTCCTCTGGACTTTTACAATTGACAAAACAAATATGAAACCACCGTCTCCACTGTGTTTATAGTAATTGATGAGACTCATCAAGTGATAAATGACAAAAACAGAAAAGAAAGAAGCAGAGATGCAAGAGTGTGATAGGATATTACTAAAGTATAAAAAAAAGTTAAGCATAAGGCACAATACATAGTAGGTGCTTAATAAATACATGTTGACTTCACTTGAATACAAAGAAACATGGAAAGACTTATATGAACTAACACCAAGTGAAGAAACCGGAACCAAGAAAAGAAATCTGCAATGACTATAATAATGTCAATGAAATGAACAGCAACAACAAAAATGAAACTAAATGTTGTCTGATGAAAACAATCAAGTTTGACACTGAAGAAGAAAGAATATCTATTAGATATTCTTCATTAGATAGACGGCTCTTCATTAGAAAGGTGGGGGGATGACAGGTGTGGAGTACTGCCTATCATGGTTGGTGTGTTTGTCACTTAGTTTTACTTTTTTATTCTTTCCTCCTAAGGGTAGGTATTTGTGGATGAAGAGATGGGTTATATTTGAAGGTAAAGGAGAAGTAAAATGTGCGTGTATGTGCGTGTGTGTGTGTGTGTATCTTAATGAAATTAATCTTAAATGGCCAATAAATCTCCAGGTGTCAGTGTCAACTAGAGAAGAAATATTCTCAGACAGTATAGTATCATATAAAAAAGGAGGGAATTCAATTAGCAGTTTTGAGTTTGGGTACTGGATCTCCCACTTACTAGTATGTGAATTTGGACAAATAACAATACTTTCATCAGGGTCAATTTCCTTATCTTCAGAATCAGAATCTTTGATGTGTGTTCTCTCCATGCTATTCCATGCTGGTTGTCAACGTAGCACAGTTGTCTTGCTTTATTAAAAAGGAAAGCCAAACATGAAGTAATCCCTTATCCCTTCTAAGTCAGATCCTGCTGAGCTCACAGGATCACAGATGCATAGAAGGAACCAAACCTCAGAACCTAGTTAATGTAATAATTTTAAAGATTACAAAATTGAAGCCCATGGAGGTTGAATGATTTGCCCACATAGGTCACACAGGTAATACATGTGAAAAGCAGGAGTTGAACCCAGATCTCTGACTCTAAAACTGGTACTCTTTCTTCTTCAAAAATTTTGATTCTTACATATTTAGTGCCATATCAATCAATCTACCAAAAAAAAATACTTTATAGAACTAGAAAAAATAGTGACAGAATTCATTTGGAAGAACAAAAAGTCCAGAATATCAAAGCAATTAATGAAAAGAAATGTTATGGAAGGTGGGCTAGCTGTACCAGATTTTAATCTCTATTATAAAGCAGTAGTCCTCAAAACTGCCTGGTACTGGCTAAGGAATAGAGTAGTGGATCAATGGAATAGGTTGGGTACAAAAGACTCAGTTGTCAATGACTATAGTAACATACTATTTGATAAGCCCAAAGACCCCAGTTTCTGGGTTAAGAATTCACAAACAATGCTGGAAAATTGGAATATAGTATGTCAGAAACTGGGCATAGACCATCATCTAATGCCATACACCAAAGTCAAGTCTAAATGGGTGCATGATCTACGTATAAAGGCTGATACTATAAATAATCTGAGGAAGCAAAGAATAGTTTACCTGTCAGATTTATGGAATAGGGAAGAATTTATGACCAAAGAAGAGTTGGAAAGCATTATAAAATGCAAAATGGATAATCTTGATTACATTAAATTGAAGTTTCTGTACAAACAAAGACAATGTAACCAAGATTAAGAGGGAAGTCAGAAATTGGGGAAGAATATTTCCAACCAGTGTCTCTGATAAAGGCCTCATTTCTAAAATATACAGGGAATTAAGTGAAATTTATAAGAATACAAGTCATTTCACAATTGATAAATGGGCAAAGGATATGAACAGGCAATTTTCGGAGATAGAAATTAAAGATATCTTTAAGCATATGGAAAAATG
>JAQQSW010021973.1:0-10553 GCA_028646575.1 Pseudocheirus occidentalis
ATCTCTTCTCAAGGTCCTGGCCACGGTCCCAGGAGAAGTGCAGCCCTCATGTTTCCAGGATTTTCTGTTCCAAAACAGTTCAATAGGACAAAGGTCCTATTGAATTGGGTCCTTGGTTTGTATAATTTTATTCCTTACAGAGGGGCTTACCTTGCACCTTCAGGTTCACCAACTCCATTTGTTATTTGAGGGCTTACAATATCTCCTCTTCTCCCCTCTCTCCTCCCCAACCTTTCCATCCTTCTCCCTTATCCTTCAGGAGAATGTTCTGAAGCAAAAGGTTGGCCCTTTAAAGTCTTAGTATAATCATTGCATAAGAACACAGTGCTTTGGATGTAGTACATAATATTTGTTTGAGTTACTAAATTTAAATTTTGCATCTCATTTCTAGTTGTTCTTTTTTTAATAGTATTATATATATATTTTCCAATAAACACATCAAGACAAATTTCTAGCATTCACTTTTACAAGATTTTGAGTTCCAAATTTTTCTCCCTGCCTCTCTCCCCTCCTCTCTTCTGAAAATGGTAGGCAATTTGATATGGATTATACTGTGCTATCCTGTAAAACATTTCCATATTAGTCACAGTTGTGAAAGAAGAAACAGTTCAGAAGGGAAAAACTATGCAAAAGAATCAAGTGACAAAAATATATTTCAGTCTGCATTCAGAGTCCTTCATTTCTTTATCTGGATGTGCAGAGCATCTTCCTTCCTGAGTCCTTTGTACTTCTTGGATCACTGTGTTGATGACAACTGAGTCATCTATAGTTGATCAGTACTGCCAATACTGTGTACTGTATTTTCCTGGTTTTACTCATTTAACTTTGCATCAGTTTGTACAAGTCTTTCCAAATTTTTCTAAAATTTGCCTGCTTAGGATTTCTTACTGCTCAGTAGTATTCCATTACATTCATATATGACAGCTTGTTCAGCTATTCCTCAATTTTGGGCATCCACTTGATTTCTAATATTTTGCCACCACAAAAAGGACTGCTAAAAATATGTTTGCACATGATCTTTTTGGTATTCAAACTTACTACTGGTGTTGCTGGATCAAAGGGCATATACAGTTTTATAGCCCCTTTTGGCATAGTTCCAATTTGCTCTTCAGAGGGTTGGATCAGTTCACAACTCTACCAGTAGTGCATTGGTGTCCCAATTTTCCCACATCCTCTCCGGTATTTATCATTTTGTTTTTTTGTCATATTAGCCAATCTCATAGGTGTGAGGTGGTACCTCAGAGTTGTTTTACTGTGCATTTCTCAAATCAAAAGTGGTTTAGAGCATTTCTTCACACTCTTATAGATAGCTTTGATTTCTTCCTCTGAAAACTGCCTATTCATTTATCAGTTGAGGAAGGACTTGTATTATACATTTGACTCAGTTTTCCATGTATTTGAGAAATTAGGCCTTTATCTGAGACATATGCTAAAAAGATAGTTTCTCATCTTTATGCTTTCCTTCTAACTTTGATTAAACTGGTTTTGTTTGTACAAAAGCTTTTACATTTAATATAATCAAAAGCACCTATTTTATATTCCATAATATTCTTTATCCCTTGTTTGGTCTTGAATTCTTCCCCTCCCCATAGATCTGACTGGAAGACTGTTCCTTGCTCTTCTGATTTGCTTATGATATCACCCTTTACGTCTTTATGTACTCTTTTGACCTTTTCTTGGTGTATGGTGTGAGATGCTGGTCTAGCTTGTGTCCTGTTTTCCAGTTTTCCCAGCAGTTTTTGTCAAATTGTGAGTTATCCCAAAAGCTGGGATCTTTGGGTCTATGAAAACTAGGTTACTGTGGTCATTGACTACTATGCCTTGTGTACCTAATCTTTTCCACTGTAGTTTGAGATCTGGTATTCATTAATTCTCTTGATATTCTTGACCTTTTGTTCTTCTAGATGAATTTTGTTATTTTTTCTAGCTCTATCAAATAACGTTTCAATACTTTTGTTTGGCACTGATAAGCAAATTAGTTTAGACAGAATTGTCATTTTTATTATATTGGCTTATCTTACCCATGAGCATTTGTTATTTTTCCAGTTGTTTAGATCTGACTTTATTAGTGTAAAAAGTGTTTAATTGTGTTAATATAATTTCCGGGTTTGTCTTGGCAGGTAGACTCCCAAGTATTTATATTTTTTACAGTTATTTTAAATGGAATTTCTTTTTCTGTCTATTGCTGCTAGGCTTTATTGGTCATATAAAGAAATAGTGATGATCTATGTGGGTTTATCTTATATCCTGCAACTTTGCTAAAATTATTAATTATTTTAGGTAGTTTTTTTAGTTGATCCTCTAGAGTTCTCTAAGTATACCATTACATCATCCTCAAAGAATGATAGTTTTGTTTCCTCATTGCCTGTTTTAACTCCTTTGATTTCTTTTTCTTTTATTACTATATTGAATAATAGTGGTCATAATGGGAATCCTTGCTTCACTCTGGTCTTATTGGGAAGGCTTCTAGCTCATCCCCATTACAGATAATACATGTTGATGCTGTTTTATAATTTTGAGGTATGATCCATTTATTCCTAAGCTTTCTACTGTTTTTAATAGGAATGGGTACTGTATTTTGTCAGAAGCTTTTTCATCATCTATTGAGAAAATCATATGATTTCTGTTGGTTTTGTTATTGATATGGTCGGTTATGTTGATAGTTTTTCTAGTACTGAATCAACCCTGCATTCCTGGTATAAATCTTATCTGGTTATAGTCTATAATCCTTGTGATATATTGGTGTAATCATCTTGTTAGTATTTTGTTCAAAATTTTTGCAATTATATTCATTAGGAAAACTGGTCTGTAATTTTCTCTCTTTGTTTTAGCTCTTCCTGTTTGGGGTATCAGCACCGTATTTGTGTCATAAAAGGAATTTGGTAGGACTCCTACTTAATCTATTTTTTCCTGAATAGTTTATGTAGTATTGGAAATAATTATTCTAAACGTTTAGTAGAATTCACTAATGAACCTATCTGGTCCTGAGGATTTTTTTCCTAGGGAGTTCATTAATGGGTTGTTCACCTTTTTTCTAAGGTGATATTATTTAGGCATTCTATTTCCTGATCTGTTAATCTAGGTAATTTATATTTTTGTTTGTATTTATTGATTTTGCCAAGATAGTCAGATTTATTGGTGTACTATTGGGCAAAATATTTCCTAATGATTGTTTTAATTTCTTCATTGCTGGTGATTTCACCCTTTTCATTTTTGATACTAGGTATTTTGTTTTCTTTTTTTAAGATCAAATTAAGCAGTGGATTATCCATCTTAGTGGTTTTTCCATAAAAAACCATCTCCTAGAATTATTTACTAGTTCAATAGTTAGGGTTTTTTTTGAACTTTCAGTCTTATTAACCTCACTTTTGATTTCAAGGATTTCCAACTTAGTACTCAATTGAGGATTTTTAATTTGTTCTTTTTCTGTTTTTTCAAGTTGCATGTCCAGTTCATAGATCTGTTCTTTTTCCATTTTGTTGATGTAAGAATTGAGAGAAATAAATATTCCCGTAAGTAGTGCTTTGGCTTCATTCCATAAATTTTGTTGTCATTCTCTTTATTGAAATTATTATTTGTGTGATTTGTTCTTTGACCCACTTATTCTTTAGAATTATTTTGTTTCCAATTAATTTTTAATCTATCTTTCCACTACCCTTTGTTAAATATAGTTTTTATTTCATTGTCATCTGAAAATAATATATTTCTGCATTTTGTATTTGATTTCCAGGTTTTTATGTCTTCTTTCATGGTCAGTTTTTATGTAGGTGCCATGTGTTTCTGAGAAAAAGGCATATTCCTTTCTCTTTCCATTCCGTTTACTCCAAAGTTCTGTCATTTCTAACTTTTCTAATATTCTGTTTACTTCCTTGGTTTCTTGTTTATATTTTGGTTGGATTTATGGAATTCTGAGAGGGGACAGTTGAGATTTCTCACTGCTCTCTATTTCTTCCTATAACTCACTTAGCTTCTCTTTTAAGAATTTGGATGCTATATTGCTAATGCAGTACCCACAGCAACTGCTGTGAATATGCAGGCATATTCTCAGTTTGAATCACAAGATATAACAGACTCTTCCTTGAAGATGAAACCAAGACATTTATTCAAACACCAGAAAGCCAAGTCCTCATAATAACAAAGAAGTCTATACACATAGCTGCTGCACATAGCACCAACATCCTCAGTGTTCTTTTTAAGACAAAGTCCATACACATCACCAATGCAGGGAGCACAAACATCCCAAGCCTTCCCTTTGTCAGGCCTCCCCACAAACAAGCTCCCCCAAGCAAAATGCCCCTCTCTCACTCACACTAGCTGCTCTGCCTCTCCCTGTCTGCTCTCTCTTTCTCCTAGCTCTGTCTCATTCACACTCAGCTCTGCCTCACCCATACTTTCTACCCCACCCCTTCCCTGCTCTACCTGTTCAGGCTCCTTCCAGCCTGGGCTCCATGTGATCCCATAGGCCTATTAAGAGGCAGGGAAGATCTTCATATTTCTTTAACATTACAGTTGCTATATCACTTGGTGCATATATGTTTAATATTGATGTTACTTCATTGTCTATGACACTTTTTAGCAAGAAGTTGTTTCCTTCCTTGTCTCTTTTAATTAGGTCTATTTTTGATTTTACTTTGTCTGGGATCAAGATTGCTACCCCTGCTTTGTTTCATTTCACCTGAAGCATAATAGAATCTGTTCCAGCCCTTTACTTTTATAAACTCCGTGTGAGTCTCTCTGCTTCAGATGAAGTTCTTGTAAACAACATTTTATAGGACTCTGGTTTTTGACCTGCTCTACTTCTGTTTTATGGAAGAGTTCATGCCATTCACATTCATATTATGATTGCTACCTTTTTATTTGCCTCAATCCCATTCCACCTCTTTGGCTTCTCTTTCTCCTTTCACCCTTTCCCTCCTCATCAGTGTTTTGTTTCTTTCTACCACTCCCTTGATCTGACCTCCCTTCTGTAAGCTCCCACCCCTTTTCTTTACCTAATCTCCTTCGCCATCTGCTTTCCTTGTGCATCTATTGTACTGCTCTTTTTTGTCCCTTAATTTTTTTTTACATCATTCCCTCAATTCACCTTATATTTGTTATGCTATATCTATATTCCTTCTAAGAATTACAAGTATAATCTTCCTGTGTAGGGAGATAAACAGTTTAGCTCTATTGAGTTCCTTATATTTTCTTTTCCCCTTTTACCTGATTGTGCTTCTCTTGGGTCTTGATATTGGAGATCAAATTTTTGGTTTAATTCTAGTCTTTTTATGAAAGCTTGAAATCCTTTTTCATTGAATAAATATTTTCTCCCCTTGATGTATGATACTTAATTTTGCTAGGTAAGTGATTCTTGGTTGTAGTACTAGCTTTGCCTTCCAAAATATCTTGTTTCATGACCTCTGATCTTTTAATGTTACAGCTGTCAACTCCTATGTAATCCTGATCGTGGCTTCCTTTTATTTGATTTGTTTCTTTCTGGCCATTTGTATTTTTTTTTTTACCTTGACCTGATAGTTCTGAAATTTGACTATAATGTTAATTGGAGTTTTTATTTGGAGATCTCTTTCCTGAGGTGATTAGTGGATACTTTCAATACCTATTTTGTCCTCTGATTCCAGGACATCAGGATGGTTTTCCTTGATAACTTCTTGTAAGATGCTGTCCAGGTCTTCCTTTTGATTATGACTTTCAGGTAGTCTAATGATTCTGATATTGTCTCTCTTGGATCAGTTTTCTAGGTCAGTTGTTTTTCCCATGAGGTATTTTAACATTTTCTTTCTATTTTTTCAAGGTAAAAAAAAATACAAATGGCCAGAAAGAAACAAATCAAATAAAAGGGAGCCACAATCAGGATTACATAGGAGTTGACAGCTGTAACATTAAAAGATCAGAGGTCATGAAACAAGATATTTTGGAAGGCAAAGCTATTTTGAATTTGTTTGATTATGTCTCATAAAATTATTAGCTTCCATTTGCCCAATTTTGATTTTTAAGGTGTTGTATTCCTCAGTTAGCTTTTGTACTTTCTTTTCTGTTTGGCCAGTTGTGCTCTTTAAAGAATTATTTTCTTTAGTTGATTTTTTTATATTTTCTTTTCCATTTGGTCAGTTCTACTTTTGATGCAGAACACTTGAGGGCAGATCCTTGGGGAATGGCTGTAATTTGAGGGTGGAAGATTAACAAATGAAGGGAAAGGATTGGTCAGACACATAGTATGTATTTTGCATTTTAAAGTAGTAATTTTTTGGTAGGTTTTTAGATTAATTTTGCAATATTAAAAATGGTATGATTATTTTGTTTATTAAAGACTATCTAGCAGAAAATTGTGAAGGCTTTGGGAGGCAGATCATCTTTAATTAAACAGGTATTTGGATATTTGGATATTATATAGTCAGACAAAAACATCTGACATTTACCTTGCTTTTTTCTTATCTAAGCTTATCAATTTTTTTTTGCCTTTTATTTTGCAGGGCAATTGGGGTTAAGTGACTTGCCCAAAGTCACATGGCTAGTAAGTGTGTCAAGTGTCTGAGGCTGAATTTGAACTCGGGTCCTCCTGACTCTAGGGCCAGTGCTCTATTCACTGCGCCAACTAGCCGCCCACTGCCAATTATAATGCATTTCTTTTAAAACAAATATTCACACAGTTTTTACTTTTTTTTAATAACAATTGTGATCTGATTATTACCCATCCAAGTGTTCTTTTCATGTGTACTGCTTGTCCTTGTTCTCCTGTATATCTTTGCAGGGTGATCACTAAATAGATGGAGTACATTCTTGTATTTTTTTTGATGTGTAGACACATATATTTATTAGTCATATCTCTCTCTCTGAAGACTTCCTTTTTTGCTTGTTTTATTTACTTTTTGGTAGTTCATAGGTGGTAATGTGTTGCAGGATCATAGATTGCGAGTTGGAAATAACTTTATGCATCTTCTAGACCAGTTCCCCTTTTTTATAGATTAAAAGGTGAAGCCCAGAGAAGTTCAGTGACTTGCCTGGGTTTGCTCAGGTAGCAGGTAAGCTGGTAGCTACCCCTTTCCAGCTGTACTACATGCCTACTCTATACCCCTGCATTGCCTTTTAGGTGACTTTCAAGTCCAATTCTTTAGAGACTTTGGTGGTCCATGTCTTATAGTTACATAGTACTACTCGAAGAATGTTATTAAAGGCACTCATTTTTCAAAGTCAATCCAGGCTGTTGTCTTTCTTTCTTGTTAAGGCCTGGATGCATTTCATTGTTCTATCTATATTTTGACCAAGCTCTATGCTTTATCTACCTAATTACATATTGACTAAAGTTAGGATTTTCACTACTGTTTTATTGAACCCCTTAGTTTTTCCTGTGTGATTATGGATTTGGAGAAGCAGTGTGATATAACGAATTTGGAGTCAGAAAAACGTGTGTTCTCATCCTGGCTCCTGTCCAGGTAGCTGTGGCACAAATCTGGACAAATCAATTTATCTCATTCAGCCTCTATTATCTGTAAAATGGAAATAATAACACTTGAAATTTTTTTTTGCAAAGTTTAATATAATGTATATAAAAACCTTTGAAAACCCATAAACCTCTAAACAGGTAACATTTTCCCGTCATTTAGGAGGCTTTGTTGAGTCTCTGGTTAGCGCCAGGGGTGGGGAATTTGAGTCTAGAGTTCATGGCCCCTGGTTCCCTACCCCTGGGCTAGGCTAATCAGTTTAGCTTTATGCCAGACAATAGTAGGAGATTGTTACAGGAAATTCTTTTCCATTCGTTCTCTGCATTTGCCATCCTTTCTGACAGTGGCAGACATCTTGTTTTATGCCTCATTTGGTATAAATTATCAGAGCATCACTCAATTTATTTGTTACATTTAATTTTCAAGTAGTGTTGTATGATTTTATTATTTTTTTTGTCTTCCTCCTTTGCAAAAAAAAATTTATTTTTAGTTTTCACCATTCACTTCCATAAACTTTTGAGTTTTCAATTGTTGTATAATTTTAACATGTACATAGGAGACATCTTGTTAGAGATCTTTGTAGTGGGGTTTTGTTGTTCTAAATCAAACGCATTTTTATAGTCATCAAACAGTAAGTACTAATGAGATTTTAATTGTCTATAGTCAATTATGTTATTATAAAAATATAATTTGTTATAAAGTAACATTTGCCAAAGCCTGCCTGTTCTAGTTTTATGCTTTTATACATTGATTATTTTTGTGAAATTTTGTAGAGATGGGAAAGTAGACATAAAGGTTAGTATTTGATGTTTTCTTGATCACCTTAAGTCTTTTTGAAAACTTTTTGTTTTCCTTCTCCACTTCCTTTCAGTACTTTAAAATTTGATCCTCCAGCGCTCTGAAAACTATCTTGCCTCCAATATGGACGTCTTCTCCACCTTTTAAAATTTTCTTTACAGTTGTTGCTTAGCATTCGTGGCCTCTCTGCAATCTTGTATGATGCCAGTTCACATTTGCCCCTAGATATTCTCCTCCATGATTTTTTTTGTGAAGCTGCTCTTTTGTGGTTTTAATACAAGAGCAAGTTACTTTGTTGTTTGTAAGTCAGCATGTGGGCTGGGTAGCTGAGATGTTTCCATTTGAGTTTGACGTGGCTGAACTAGACAGATTGTTTCTAAGGCCTCTTCTTCCTTAAAACTTACGATCCTGTGAATTGGTTTATTTTCTTGAGTGATGGATATAGTGGACATATAGCTCAAATTTAGAGAATAAGTAATTAAATTAGTATTATGTTATGCTTAGCCTTTTTATCCCCTTTTCGACCTCTCTATAAGTGTTGCTTCAGAAGTAACATTGAGAGTCATTTAGTATTTTGTTTTGTTTTGTGCATTGTCATGGTCTCCAAATTCTTGATCTGGTTGCCTCATCTACTGGTGATTAGCCCTCTCTAGTTAGCTAGGTTGGCTGGTCCTTAGATCAAGCCAATCTGTTACTGGGATGGAATGTGAAATCTTTTCCAGCTTGGTAGAACCAGCCAGAACTTGCTGGTGTTCCACTTGGAAAATCTTTCAAGAACTTAGGAATCACCTCCATGTCTCTGAGGCATCAAAGTAGAAATTCTTTGGAGTTGACAAGTGATATATTGTGAACTCGATTTCCTCTTCTCTATAAAGTTAAAAACAAGTAATTTTTGCTTTTAAGCCATAACATCATTTTAGAATGAAATTCTTTAAAATGAATGAGCATCTTTTTCTCCTTTCACAGAGGTTAAAAAATATGATTACAAGGAGGCTAGGTGGTGCAGTGAATAAAGCACTGGCCCTGGAGTCAGGAGGACCTGAGTTCAAATCCAGCCTAGGACACTTAACACTTTATTAGCCATGTGACCTTGGGCAAGTCACTTACCCCCAATTGCTCTGCCTTTCCCCTCCAAAAAGAAAACAAACAAAAACAACAAAAACCCCCCACAAAGATTAAGTAACTACCAAGTATCTGAGGCCATATTTGGAGTCAGGCGGGCATGAGCACCACCTAGCCACTCCTATGTTGTGTGCTGCGTATATACACACATACACATAAATATGATCACATCACTCATTAGGAAATATTTCTTGAGTGATTTACCCATAGATTTTGTAAAGTGAAATGCAGAACTTTTTTAGGGGGAAAAAAGTTGAATTTTGTTTGGCAGGGGTAGTTTTGAGAAATTAGAAACTAAAGTTTATGAGAATAGGATTTTTTTCATTAAAAAAAACTGCATCTATTTGTCTTGTTTGTGCTTCTCTCTAGAAGGGAAGTTATTAGAGCTGGAAGGAACCTTAGAGTTCATTTAGCCCAATACATAATTCTGAACTATATTCATTCCTATAATAGAGGAAACATTTTGCTTGGAGCTCAGTTTTCAGTTGGTGAGGATTGACCTAATGACTGAATATTAACTGGAAAAGAAGATGGGTGAAAATAGTATGTAAAACTTTTTCTTTTTTTACAAGTTTGCCAGTGTATATAGAACATCATATATATTATGATTAGAAGTTACAAATCTCCATTGAAGATGAAATACTTGAATATCTATATCTTAAATGAAAATTTGTTTATAAAAATCATTTTAATTGTAAACATCTAATTAAAAATTTTAAAGCCTAATACTTTATTTGCTAAATTATTGCAACTTTCAGTATAACTTTGATATGTGCTTTTTAAAAAATTAAGTAAGCATTTATTTTTTTTTACTTTTCTAAAATAATCCTTTTCCTTTTTTAAAATTTTTTGTTTTCTTGTTTACATCATTCATTTCCATGAGATTTTTGAGTTACAGATTTTCTCCCTGTCTTTCTCCCACTCCAACCCCAAAACAGCAATCCCACAGGACCCTCCCCTGATCTGCTCTCTAACTTTCTGGTAGGGCAGGGAGGGTCTCCCTACCTCATCCCCGGTATATCTTAATTCCTAGTTGCATGTATTGCAGAGCTTTAAATTCTAGATTCTTTGGGTTCCTCCCTTGTCACCCACCTCCACTGGAAGGACAAGCAATTCAATACAGGCTGTGCATATGTAATTACACAGGACATCTTCACAGTGGACATATTGTGACAGTCTGATCATATGTCCCTC
>JAQQSW010021974.1:0-10553 GCA_028646575.1 Pseudocheirus occidentalis
ATGAGCCCCTCCCTGTTCAGGTGTGAATTACTCCCAAGGAGTTAACTGGAAGTAAGGAGCTAAGCCTTTGAGGTGCTAAGTGCCTTTAGTAGGTGCCAATAGAAAGGGGCATGGAAGATCTTCTGATTTCATTAACATTACAGGGATTGAACTGAATGATTTCAGGTGGCCCTTCCTGCTTTAAAGGATTCTTTTTTTGAATGGGCCTCAAAGTAAAATGCAGTATCTGTGAATTGAGAGACTGAGTTACTTATAGACTTGTAATTGACCCTATACATCAAAATTTAACTGCAGAATTCAGGTGGGTTTGGAAAAGCATTCACATTTCTGCTCAAATTTCAATTAATGCTAATTTTTAGAATATAAATGCTAGCAATATTTGTATTATCTCCTATCTTCTATCGATCTATCTATCTATCTATCTGTCTGTCTGTCTGTCTATCCATCTATCCATCCATCCGTCCGTCCGTCCGTCTGTCTGTCTATCTGTCTGTCTGTCTGTCTATCTATCTATCTATCCGTCTATCTATCTATCTATCTATCTATCTATCTATCTATCTATCTATCTATCTTTCCCTTTGCCTTAAACAAATAGCAGCTTTGGATCAATTCTTTAAACATAATAATTTGGAATAGAATATGAAGCAAAAATAGATATAAGATATAACTATTAATGTATTTTTGTGATCACCACTAAAGGTTCAAAACACTGACAAGAAATTCCAGTCAAGAAAGGCTGAAAATAGTCTGGAACTCATAAATTAAAATTAGGGAGTTCAAATATGATATAAAAATCATTTAATCTGGATGATTTATGCCTGTTCTCAGATGCAATTATTTACCAACGCTTCTGTTTATTGCTCTTTTGACTTTTTTAATTACAGTATACCCCAAATTCAATTACAGACTGTAGTATATATTTCAAGCAATAGTATTGTAAATAAAAAGAGAACCAATTAATAATGTGCTTAGTCTAGCAAAGTTAAATCAAGTATAATACAAAACATGGGGTAACTTGATCAAGGTTTGAAAGCTAAGGAAAAGATCCCATCTGGTTAAGTTAGAAAATGTAAGAGCTTGGGATGAAGGCCTTTTTTCTTTTATCCCTCGCCCAAAGACATCTTTGATGAAGCTATTTCTAAAGAGCTATACAATATAAAATCGAATCCTCTGGAAATTTGAAGGAGAATTTTTTTTTAGTTGAGACTTTTTTCCTCCTTTAAATGCCATCATGTTCCTATTGCCAGCCACAAAGCTGCTTTTTAGTCACACAATCTATAGACTCTTTGCAGAATTAATCTTCTTTATCTTCTTCCATGGGCATATGCTTTCTTGATAGATATGGGCAAACCCAGCTGTGTTTTGGGTTCCTCAAACATCTCACACTATTCCTCAAATGTTTGGGGTTTGACAAAACCCCAAATGCATTTGGCCAAGCACGTTTTCCCTTGATTTTTAAACACATGTGGGTTTTATGGGAAATTTAATCCATGTGGTTTTGATTCCTTTACACTTAACTCATCAAAATGTTGTTGTGTAAGAGCTCTTTGATGTCCAAGAAGCTTTTTGAGACTTTTTTTATGGGACACTTTAATCCTTTTTTCTTAGAAACAGGAAGTTACATGATGCCAAGAAAAAATAAACTCCAACACCAAGAGGGTGGTATTTGGTTGAAAATTCTGAAACCTAGTATCTTCATTCTGGTTCAAAATGTGGTGAAATAGGCTCTTCTCATTGTAGGTGGTGTAGGATGTTCAGTTTCTCAGAATATCTGTCTTGCTTCTTGATGGGGTTTTGTTGTTGTTGTTGTGGTGGTGGTGGTGGTGGTGGTGGTGGTGGTTGCATGTTTTTAAAAATTAAATCTCCCTATGTTGCCCAAGCTAAAAGTGTAGAAACTAATGCTCACAGCCTCTATCATTGCTGATCCACATGGAAGCTCTGGCCTGCTCCACTTGTGATCTGGGCTATTTTGTTTCTCCTGAGGAGTGTGGTGGTCCTTGCTCCAAGGGGCTCACCCCAGTAGTGCCAGAGCTGGTGCAGACACTCAATTGGCATGGCTCACTGCAGCTCAGATCTTTAAAGCCCAAGAGCTCTACCAGTTTCAGCCTCCCTGGTAGTAGGGATTACAGATATATTTCATCCTGCTAGGCAATTACAGATAATTTTTCAGAAGATAAAATTAGGTGAAAATGAGGAAAATTTTTGAATACTGGGTGCATTTTAGTACAGCACAAGAACTTTATTTATTTCCTAGATTGCATGAAGTATAATATATTGGAAATGTGGCTAGGGATGGCCAGTGTTAAATACCACATGTGTCAACAGTTCCATGGAAGACCAAGGAACAAACCAATGTATTTATCCATATTACATGAGGGTTCTTTTAAGTAGATTGATATGAAGAAAGGGCGTGGGTTATATTAGGATATCTTATTAAGTATATCCCAGGGAACTTGGAGATTGGCAATTATTACTATGTGGAATATAATCAAATGTGTGTCAACAAGGACTGGGAATTCCTGGGTTTGGGGAGTAGTATCTGGTATACATGACATATTGTAGGTGATCTGGTTTCTCTACTCTAGCTGAAAATCTGTTGCCCTGTCCTCCCTGTAATATTCTTATTGATCTTAATATTGTTTAATCTAAGGATCATGGATCTAGAGGTAGAAAAGATTCCTCCTTTTTTATAGAGGAAAAAAATAATTATAATCCATTTAGTAAGAAATAGAGATTGGATTTAAACCTAGGCCCTTTAATCTCAGAACTAGGATTTTTCCATTGTTCCAACCCATTAGTCTCTTAAATCCATTTATTTGTACAGTCATCTCAATAGTTGGGAACAACTTTAGTGAAATAAGCAAAATCATAATTAGAATGGGTTGACCGGGGTTTATACCTAAAGCATGAATATTTGGAGGGTTCAAAACTTTTAAATAGTGTAGAGTTTTAAATTTTGTTGTATTTACATTTTGAGAGCACTTTTACTTCTTCAGCAGCATGGAATTAGTTGTGCTTAGCATTTAGTTAGCAGGAATAATTAAATTGGGAAAGTACCAGATGATCCTTCTCCCTGTGCTGATTCATTCCTTTGTGGTCCATTCCGCACCCCAGATGTTAACCTCTTCAGCAGTGTTCTTCAGGCTCCCGAGTTCTCTCCTCTTGTGATAGGTGTCCTGGGGGTCTCCCTTCCCACTCACCTGTTTTTTAAAATTTATATCATTTTTACATCAAAATGTATAGAGCTCTTTTGATAAATTGTTAGTTATGGTTCTAGACATGGGTGGTGCATATGATGGGACAAGTATTCTTGACATTTTTTTTCTGACTTGATTTCACTTCCTGATTTTACACAGGCACAAGCCGTTTTGGAAGGGTCCTCAGAGATTTTGGATTATCTGGCACAGGGTGTTTTCAACTTTTTTGAGTGTATCATGGACCTATGTGGCAGTTTGGTAAAATCTATGGACCTTTTTTATAACATTTTAAGTGCATAAAATAAATTATGTAGAATTACAAAAGAAACTATCCTGAAATATATCTATCAAAATATTACCACAAAAAGTACATGGACCACGGGGTAAGAATCCCACAATTAATCCCCTCCATCTTGCAGAATTGTAATTGAGGCCAAGAGACAGGCCATGATATACCCTTATCTTCTCCTATTTCTTTCCTCTATCCTTTCTTTCTCTGTTAGTCATTTTCAGTCATGTCTGACTCTTTGTGGCCCCATTTGGGTTTTCTTGGCAGAGATACTGGAGAGGTTTGTAATTTCCTTCTCCAGCTCATTTTACATATGAGGAAACTGAGGCAGCAAACAGGGTTAAATGACTTGCTTTGGTGATTTGATCACATAGCTAGCAAGTGTCCAAGGTTGGATTTGCACTCAAGTCTTCCTGAATACATACCGAGCACTCTTATCTATTGTGCCACCTAGCTCTTTCTCTGTACTGGACCCCAAAAGCTTGGGAAGGAGAGTCCAATAAAATGGCACTGTTTTTCATTTCTGTGTGTGTATTTCTCTCCCCCATGCCCATTCTAGTGCAGACACTTAAGAAATGCTGGTTAAATTTAATTGAGTCCACGTTGAGTTGTGCTGTTTGATAGGTACTTACATTCCTGGGAGCAACAATGAAATTCAGGTATTGCCACCTATACACCATATAAAATCATATGCATCATCTGCAGTTCCATGTCAAGGCATCTACTTCTTCCATCTGGAAATACCAATGCAGGGGCAACTCTGTGATCCAGCAAAATGTTCCTTTCTTTGCTGTTTATAAGGAACCTGGTTGCCTAATAGCATGCTCATCTTGATCTTTTTTTTCAGAACTTCTTGTAGTCTCTGTTTACAAGGCTCCTTTTGAGATTTCTTTTGGGGTTGAGCAGTACCTTTGGGTCAAGGAGAGATGAGTTTGGCCTTTCTTTTACCTCTGAGAAACTAGGGAAAATATAGTAACATCATAAAGTATGTGTGCAGGTTGAGAGAACTGTGGAGGGAAGAACAAAGTAGAACTATTAGATAGGTTTGGTAACTAGTGGAACATCCTAATTCTTCCCTCCTCTCCTCACCCCCATCCCCACCCTAGACACTGTCATAAATAATGATGTGAATGGTGTCCAAGTAGGCGTGTCAGGTCCTATATGGACAGTCTACACTCATTGTTTTCCCAACATACTTATACTCAGGTTGACATTAGAGAATATCAAAACCTCTTTTTTGTCTTAAAGATCTTGTTATAGAGTGAACACAAATCAATATGACTTCTCCTTCTCTGATCCTGAAAAGTGAAATAGTAGCTAAGAAACCTTTCATGATCTTGGGAACTGGAATGTTGTCAATGGTTGCAACCGATGTCCATGGATGTGGATACATAGGCTGGGAAACAGAATTTCATTATGTTCCTTTCACTTTACTTCCAGGTAGTTTAAAACTTCAATATGAAAGAGTATATTCCAAGAAGTTATTCATGAGCAACTAAACAACATTAGTTTTCCTCTCTATTAACCTTAGTGTTATTTGGTGTCTAGCCATTATTCATTTGAATAAAAAAAACAACAATGAAAGCAACAATTATGTTTTCAGTTCTTCCCATGTGCTTAGTGCTGGACCAGTTCTTGAAAAAGATACAAAGATTGGATTAGAAATGGACGTAGCCCTCCTAACACCCAACAGACTAGTTATATAGGTTATTTTTAATTGGCCTCATTTCTGATATTCACATTGTTCTACTTTCTGTGAAACAGCTACTAAGATTTTCTCTTTTTAACCCTTCTGAGTCACTTTTTCTTAATTAAATGATTGGTTTGAACCATTCCATTACCTGCTTTCTTGCTAATATAAATATAAATATAAATAGCCAATAACATCAACAGTAAAGATGCTTGATTAACAGATTCATGAACTTCAGTTTGTATTTCTTTTTTTTTCTTTTTTTTTTTAGTCAAATGGGGCTAGATGACTTGCCCAGGGTCACACAGCTAGTAAGTGTGTGAGGTCAGATTTGAACTCAGGTCTTCCTGAAGCCAGGGCCAACGCTTTATCTACCACACTACCTAGCTGCCCCCTTATACTTCTGTTACAAGGGATGACCTGTAAGTTTTAGCAATAATGACAATAGGCTTCACAACTCCAGACCCAGTAGTACACTACCTACTGTACACCCAGCTGCACGTACAAAGTCATCTACTTTGTGCAAATTTCTAAGACCTATATCTTCTCAGTTTTATATGATTTCTTCCGGTTCATACAGTTACTTAAAATACGAATTCAGGTGGCCCTCCCCACCAGGAGAAAGAATGTGGGCAGTAGGGGGCAGCTAGGTGGCACAGTTAATAGAGCACTGGCCCTGGAGTCAGGAGGACCTGAGTTCAAATCCGGCCTCAGACACTTAATACTTACTAGCTGTGTGACCTTGGGCAAGTCACTTAACCTCAACTGCCCTGCCCTCCACCCTCAAAAAAGGAGGAAAAAAAAGAATGTGGGCCATCCAGAGAGTAGGACAATAATATCCCCCACTTCAGCTTCTGAGGGCACTCTACTTTCACAGGGAAACACACTCTTTCCAACTTGTGATATTCTTTTTAGTCCTCCATGTAAAGGGAAAGAACTCTAGGTTGCTAGATGAGGAAAATGAGACCTAGAGAAGTTAGATCATTTGCTAAATGGTCAGATTTAAAGCTAGGAAAGGATGGAGGCAGGATTCAAAACCAGCTCTTTCTGCCTCCAAAGTCTAATACCCTAGGCAGAATTAAACTGCTTCTACAACAGTGGACATGCAAATTCATGAAAAAGCTCACAGGGCTTTTAGAACTGGAGGAGATATCAGAGATCATTTCATCCAACCCTTCTATCCTATAACAACCTCCAGGGTTCATGAGAATTAAATTATGTAATAAATATGGGAAGCCTTTTACAATCCTTAAAGCTCTACATAAAATGTCCGATATTTAAAATTTACAGTTTTACATCTGTACACTGTGTACAGATGTCCAAGAGGATTAAACAACTTCCTGAAGGCAGAAGGTCAGTTAGAGAGAGCCAAGAATAGACAGAATTTAGGCCTCCCAACTCTACAGCACCACAATTGTCATGTTGTCAAGCAAAATGTCCAGAGACAATAGGCCCAGGCTCTTCCATGACCAGTCTAAAAAAGGTAAAACTATCACTATTGTCCTTAAGGTCACTGGGGGGACAAAAAAAAAAGTACTCAACTGTCATCTGAAACAATCCAACCTATTTATTAAGTCTTTCCAGATTAAATCCAACATTCTTTTGAGTAGTTGAAGTCTTGACCATCATGATATGCATCTTTATATTTACTTATAATTTTTCATTAGGCTCCAGGTGAATCTTATTTTTAATAAAGTTTTATGAAGTCTTTTTTATGCTACAGTCATTTCCCGCTTCCTCCTTAATGCACTTAAATCAAATTTTTCATTGGGACAAAGAAAAACAATTAAGCCAAACCAATCCACACAAAAATTGCACTGATCATGTATGTAGCATTGCACATGTATAGCACCCAACTTTTCTACTATGAGACAACATGGAGTTTCAGTTTTAATTCTGCTGAACCAAAATTGAACCTTGTAATATCAGTTCAACTGCTTTTCTGCACCATTTCCATTTCCATGATTGTACTTCTGCACATTGTTCTCTTGGTTTTACTTATTCTACTCTGAGTTCATAAAAGTCCTTCCCTGAGTTCCTCTTATTAGCCATGTCTTTTGAATCCAAAACAAAAACAACAGAACAAAACAAAAATAAAATTCTTTTACTGCATTTTGTCCAGCCACTTCCTAAATAATGGGCACACACAGTCTACTTTTTTTTTGCTACCTCAAAAAGTGTTTCTATGAATATTTTGCCTATAAATGGAGTTTTTCATTGTGTCCTTGATGTCATTTGAAGACTATGCCCAGTTGTGGGATTCCCAGTGCAATTGATACAAATATTTTCCTGCTATTTTTCTCACATAATTTCAAATTGTTTTGTAGAATATTTTGATCACTTTATAGCTCCAGCAATAGTGTGTTAGTTTATTTTCAGCATTTGGTATCTTTACTAATTGGAAGGCAATGAGATGAAACTTTAGCATTGTTTTATTGTATATTTTTCTTGTTATTAGTCATTTGGAGTTTTTCATATGACTCTTAATTGAAAACTTTTTCCCCCACATCCTTGGATATGTTTCATATATCTTGTTCTTATTTGGGGTTGAATGTTCTCTCTTCTTCCTCCTCTTTCTCTTCTACCACCACTATTACCCTACCCCACTTCCATAAGTACAATCTAGAAGTGAAAATTCATCCTTCATGGAGCTTAAGCTCCTTTAAAAAGAAAAGCAAGTCACTTATGTCTATATAGTGACTAAATCCCAGAATCACTTGATATAGTAATTTTGCTGTAAGTTTTCAGAAAGGATGCAATTTATTGGGGTGCTATGAGGAGGGTATCTACAGACCAAAGAATTTCATTCCAAAATTTTTTAAAGTGGTTTGTTGTAGGCTTAATGTTCCACTGCCAAACTACAGATAGTTTCTGTGTCTGTAGGTCTCCTGATCTGGAAATCTCACCATTCCCTGTCTCCATTGGTTCCGTCCTATGTAATGCAATACAAAAAGTAGGGGCTTGTGAAATGAGAGATGCTTTGTCTGTAAAAACTGTCACTCATATAAAATTGTAGTGTTTTAAAAGAAATAAGTAAAACTTCAGTCATGACTCTGGATGGAGCTTTCCAAGTCTTCTTTTGTCACAGAAATAAAGCTTATAAATTGGAATTGATTTTTGTAAAGCCTCCACCAAAAAAAAAAATCTAAACATTTTAGAACATCTGTTGTGAACCAAAGGATTTCTTTGAATGCACCCAGCTTCAGAGATCTGTGACTCATTAAATATGATATTAGACAAAAGAAATCAGATCTGTAGCTATGTGTCCAGCCTCTGCAGCTTTATTTAATAAGCATTTAAGTCTTTCAATCAATGTATCAGCCAAGAAATATTTGTAAAGTGGTTCCTAAATGCAAGGCAGAGTGATGGGAACTGTGGAAGAGGGTCACTGTCTCAAATAAGTTAATAGCCGAGTGATAGATATGAGACACAAATATATGAAAAGTAATATTATAAAAGAGATTGGACAATATAGCTTAAGACAACAAAATAATAAATTCCAGGAGATGCTACATTATTACTCACTGATCAATGGGAAAAGCTCTGGACTTACATCCACAAATCCCAGTTTCAAATCTTGGTTCTGCTGCTAGTTACATGACTGTGAGCACTCAGCCTCTCTGAACTTCATTTTCCTCATCTTTAAAACCCTAATAATCCTCAGACTACACTTAGATCACCAGAGTGCACTAAAAGAAGTATTTTGATGAGACTTCATGCATTGATAAATAGTTATTATTGTTGCTGTTTGGATCAATCATTCCTCTCATTTTATTCAATGGGGTTCAGATTGAAATGGTCCTGGCATGAATTACTATGCTGCTATTATTCTTATATGCATTTTAATCATTTATTTGGTTACTAATGAATTATTTATCTGTTTTTTAATTATAAAATTCTTTAATGATTTTTAATTGTTATGTGCACTATTACACAGGTAAAAAGATAACCGTGTTTCATGGTTATATTAGAACATAAGTTCGTGCTAAAATCATCCTTAGTAAAACTCCAGCAACAGATGAGATAATGACGCTAAGATCCTGCAGTGGACAGAGCACTAGGCCTGTAGTCCAGAAGACCTGAGTTCAAATCCAGCCTCAGACGCTTACTAGCTATAAGACCCTGGGGAAGTAAACTTAACCTCTCCATATCTGAGTTTCTCCAACTGGAAAGTAACAAAAAGAGCTGTCTCCCAGGGTTGTTGTAACCACCAAATGAGGTAATATTTGTAAAATGCACTTAGCAAAGTGCCTAGCACATAGTAGATGTTACATAAGCGTTTTTTTTCCCCTTCCTTCCTCGATGGGGATAGCATATGCCTTTTCCCATATGATTCTGAAAATTTTTCATTACATGAAGATTGAAAGGCATTGTAGCCTTTTTAATGAAGTTTCTTCCTTGTTTTTTTTTTATATCAATGACATATATTGTGGGCAACAGATAGACCCAAGATGATGCTCTGTGACTAGAACTGTTTATTAATTGACATCTCAGGAACGTCTTGGGGTCCACATTTGTTATATGGGGATCTGCCATCTGCTAGCCCTTGAAAGGCAGTGGGCAGATATCTGGTATACAACCCCATTTATCAAGTCATGCCTTCTTAGGTATTTTATTGGTGGTATTATCTTCTTGAGTTCAAATCTGACCTCAGATACTTACTACCGGTATGACCCTGGGCAGGTTATATAACCCTGCTCACCTCAGTTTTCTCATCTGCAAAATGAGAAGATGCTAATGTAATTTGAAGATTCTTATTAAGTTTTTAATAGAATCATTCTACCGCCAGGTGTCCTGAAATTTATATTGGCTCATACACTGCAATGATTTTTGTAGTGTTATTACTGCAAGTCCTTGTCATGAAGAATGGTGAACATGATAATCAAGGGTGCTACCAAATTATGTTTCCCCTTGCCTAATCCCACCAATCCCTTTATCTATATCTCTGAAAAAGAATCTGTGAGCAGACTTTCCATTTAGTTACAATTTCCTTTTGTGTTCTGGTTTCATTTATATTAAGAATATCAGCCCTGAGTGGTAGCCCCTAATCCATGTATCAGGGGGAGGCTGAGGTTGGTGGATTTTTAAATTTGGAATTCTGAGCTGAAATAAGACCATTGAAGCCAAACAGGTGTCCATACCAAGTTTGTCAGTAATACAGTAAGTCACAGGGAGCAGAGGGCCACTAGCCTCCCCAGGGAAGATGAACCAGCCAAGGAGGGAAAAATAGATCAGGGGGGTGGAGCCAAGATGGCGGTGTAGAAGCAGCAAAGCACCACAGCTCCCACACAAACACGCTGAAAAACTCATAAAATGGGACGCTAAACAGATTTTCAAGCTCCAAAACTCTCCACAAGACAGAAAGCACTACAGGCAG
>JAQQSW010021975.1:0-10553 GCA_028646575.1 Pseudocheirus occidentalis
TGCATCATTCTCATTTCTTTTCCCAATTTTTCCTCCACTTTTCTTATTTGGTTTTCAAAATTCTTCTTAAGCTGATCTATGGCTTGTAGGCAGTCTTCATGTTTCTTGGAAGCTTTTGGTGCAGGAGTTCTGACTGTGTTGTCGTTCTCCCATTCCATGCGTTTATCCTTTTTGTCCCCAAAGAAGGAATCTAAAGATTTTTTTCCTGTTCTTACTTTGCTTTCTTTAAATGCTTGTGTTGCCAGTGAATGACTTGATTTCTTAGCTCTGTGGGACTCTGCTTCCAGAGGGGAAAGCTCTGTCCCAAATTGCTAGAGTTTTTGCAGCTGCTGGAGCTATTAGAAAGCCATTGCAGCCCCCACCAGCTTTGGCTCACTGAAAACGTACCCCAGGACCAACACCCAAGACCAAGATCCGGATCCAGGCTGCTCAATGCAAGAGCACTTAGCCTCTGAATGATTGCTTGGCTGCCCTGCAATCTGCAGGCCTAGAGCTTCTGAAGTAGTCATGTGGAGGTGGCTCCAGGCACCACTCTAGCCTCTTCTGGGCCTGGGGCAGTCGGCTGGACCCTCTCCCCAAAATTTGTCAGAGTTCCACTCACGGTTCACTTAGTCCTTGTTTTTTATGGCTTGGAAAATTCTGGAAAATGCCACAGCTGCCGGTGATTTGTGCTCCAGCCGCAGCTTGTTCTAGTGGCCCTAGGGTTCCAGCTGTGGGTTCATGCGGTGTTGGTCTGGGCTCCCAGCACACTGCAATGAACCCCCTCCTGTCTGCCTGCCAGGCTGCCTTCAGCAGGAGCTTTGTTACTCTGTCATTTTGTGAGTTCTGTAGCTTTAAAATTTGTTTAGAATCATATTTCATGGAAATTTGAGGTGGTTATGGGGAGAGCTGAGGAGTTTTGCTATTTCTACGCCACAGTCTTGACTCTGCCCTGGCTAATGTGTTTTGATTTGATCCAGTAGAAAGGATAACATATCAGGCAACAATGTGATGGAAAGATGGAAGGGAAAGAAAGCTAGAAGTAAGGACACTATTATTGTAATGTAGGAATGCCATGCAGAGGGCCTGAACTAAGATGTTAATGATGAGAATAGAAGGAAGTTATAAGTCCAAGAGTCATTATGAATGAAGACTTGTGAGAACCAAGTGGCTGATTTCAAAATACATTTATAATCAACCTCTGTTGTCTAAACTCCTAATATAAAATGGAGAATTAAATTGAGCCTGGGACATGTGGAGCATAGTGGAAAGGTGAGAAAGTTCTGGGGAGAAGAGGTAATCAGGGTAAGGCATGTTAAGTTTGTGGTGGTCCTTAGGCATCCAAATAGAGATAGTCCTATAGACCATAGGAGAGATAATAGTATTGGAGGGTTGGGCAGGAACCATAGCTAGAGATGCACATGTGGGAATGGAAAGAATCTGGACTGAGAGGACCTGGGTTCAAATTTCAGCTCTTTCCACATATGATCTCATGGCAAATCACTTGACTTCTCTGGTCTTTTTGTTTCCTTGTCTGTAAAATTAGGGGGTTGAATATAACTGCTTCTAAGAACTCTTCTAGCACTGAATTGTTGAGCTTATGATTGAAAGACACCATGGAAGGGTTTAATTGGAAATGTTGCTGGGCCATCAGTATACCCAGAGTCCATGACATGTGCTATGGACCCTGTTTTTCCTTAGATGTAGTGGCAGCTCCATTGTACAGGAGATAGAAAGCTGGAAGTGGAATCATTAAGCCCATAGTTCAAATTTGTCCTGAAATACTCATTATCTCTGTGACTCTGGGCAAGTCACTTAACCTCTGTTTCACTTTCCTCAGCTGTAAATAGGGCACTAATAATAGCATTTGTCTCATAGGGTTGTTGTGAGGATCAGCTAAGATAATATTTGTAAAGCCCTGAGCATAATGCCTGGCACTTAGTAGGGGCTTGCTTCCTTCCTTCTTTAGATACAGCCACTAGCGCTAACACTTCCTTATTTTTAATAAAGAGAGATCAGAAATGTCCAGAAATTATAGAATCGTTGAATCTCCAAGGGAGAAGGGATCTTAAAAGTCCTGCGGTCCAACTCAGACCCAAAGCACAAATGCTTTACAACACCACTGACAAGTGGTTATCCAAAAGAATGAGCCCCTTCCCAAAAGCCCAAATGTATAGCCAATGTGTGGTTGTGGTGAAAAGCCTTCCCTAACCACCTTTCCCAGTCATTCTCTGGCTTAGGCACTTGCCTCATCCTACAAGAACAGACAAGCAGCTATTAAGATAAAATGAGGCATTGCATTCTAAAGGTTTTAGAAGCCTGCCTCAACACAACCCAGTCCTCCTACATGTCGGGAGATGCTATCAGGCCTCTTCCCTAGGGGAAATGGCCCTGTTAAAGATCCTTGAGGGCGTTTTCCCTTTCAAGAGACAGCATAGAAAACCTCTTTCTTCTCTTAGGGATCCTTGTGTAGACAGTGGTAACCAGTATTGCGCACATTTGGCAGTCATATAGCAAGCATGATAGATGTTTAATTCAGGGCTTTGAAGGCTGATAGCTGGATGTTGTAATGGGGACAGTGAATGATATATATGATAATGAATGGAGAGGAAACTAGAATGTTAAAATCTGAGAATGGTGGGAAAAGAAACACCTTAAATATGGCTTTTCATTCTTTTTATTATACACCTATGTGAATAAAATAGAAGCATCTTTCAGTATAGGTTCATGTTGGTATGTATATATGTGTGTATGGGTTTTGTGTAAGTATGGTATTGTCAAGGGTATGCTAGTAAATGTTAAACAATCACCTATCTGAGGAAAAAAAATGTTCGTGATTCACCTTTAAAATATGCATGATCAACATCCCCATCATTTTTTAAAGTCTAAATGATCAACAAAAGAGTAAGTCAAATCCTAATTTGTAATGTTTGCTGAGTTCCAAGGTATAAATCCTCTCAGAAAATTTAACTGGCTCTGGAGAGCTGGTTTGAGCTAGCATCAGCACACCTCTGGGTATAATGGAAAGAATCAAAGGTTTGAAGTTTGAGTATGACCATTTTAATTATTGTCAGTCTCAGTTACTTATCTGTAAAATGGGCATAATACTTGTGTTGCCTCCTTTGTATAATTGTAAGAAAAGTGTTCTGTAAATCACAGAGCCCTATAGAAATGTAAGCAATTGCAGGTTTTAGAGCCAGAAGGAGACCTAACAGATTATCTGTCTAACCCCATGATTTCACAGTTGAGAATTTGGAGGTAGAAAATAGAAGATAGCGCAGGATAGAAGGCCAATGGTACTAGAAAAACCAAAGGACATAGAAATGACAGAAAGTAAGAAAAAAAACCCATTATAAACACCATAAAAATGCATTTGGTTCCTAGAAATAACTACAAAGCATTTTGCCTAATTCCTTTTCAGCTCTGTTCTATTCAGGGAACTGGAATGATATTTTTCTGGATCAGGAGTAGTCAGTCTATAAACGTTTATGAAGTGCCTACTGTCTGCTGGGGATAAAAATTGAGAAATTCACCCACAGAGTCCCTCAGAACCAGGCCAGGTCCAGTCTGATATCATTTGAGGTGGACCTATCTATAGAAGAACAGTGGGCTAGCAGGCATTAAAAAAAAATTCAATGCTAATGAATTCTAAGTGGACAAAGATGGCCTCATTCTGCTAGTGGTAAGAAGGATTTAAGATTGGGAAATCATACGTTAACGGCATCATTCAATTAAATTATATGCAGCAAATATTTAGTATGTCCTTGATATGTTAATCTTCTGCTATGCACTTTGGGGATATGAAATATACAAAAGATATGATGATTACCTTCATGAAGTTCACAATTTAGTTGAGAGGACAGGAAATTGATACACATGATTATCATTAGGATAATAGAATTTAGAACTGGAAGAGATATGAGAGATCAAATATCTGTTGATGTAGTAACTAACATCTTATTTTCAAGGAGTCAAACTTCCAGTACCATATTGACCACAATTTGGAAGCCCTAAGTGAGGGGAAAAGGACATTGGACATCTAAGAAGATAGCTGTCAGGAAGAAGAGATTCACACTCAGCACTTCTGAGTCTACTTAATGACTGAATATTGTGAATGAAGGCAAGGTTACTGATTTAACTAAGTTGGTTATGTGATGTTCCCTGATGATCAAAAGCAGAGGAAATTTAGTGAAAGACAAGAAGAAAGACCAATTAGAAAGCCACAGTATTTTGGGACTTGCTAGTAGAGAGATACAACTAATTATAAAATATATGATAAATAATATAGAAATACATATATTGTATAAGTAAAATACATAATAAAATAATTATAAAATAATAATTTACAAATACCTTTACATACGTCATCTTATTGATACAACAAACCCTCCAAGATAGACACTGTTATTATTTTTCTTTTACAGGTGAAGAAACTGAGATAGGTAAAATGACTTGCCCAGGGTCACAAAACTAGTAAAGGTCTGAATTAGGATTTGAACCCAGATTTTCCTGACTCCAAGCACTACACTTTATCTCTTGCACCACCTAGTTGTCTCTATAACTTTCTTCATCTCAGTATTTCTTGAGGGTATTTCATGTCTGTGATGACACAGAGGGTCAAGAGTCAAGAAACTAGTATGTTGCTGACACCAGAAATACAATGATGGTCATTTATAATGATGAACTTGAGTCATTCAGAAAATATGAGAAAATGTTGAATTAAATTATAATCTAGATACCAAGTTTACTATTTTCACTAAAATCCACTGATGTCTCAGCATGGTATAGAGGTGGCCCTAAGTTCTTAAAAATGGTACTGCCAATGGAGGTCCAAACCTTGACAGTTTGTACCTAGCTAGAAAGGCTGTTGAGTATATGCAGGCACACCATTGAACATTGTTGTTCAATGATCAGCTTAGATAAGTTATCATCTGAAAATTGGTCACCAGGTGATGAATTATTTTGGCAATAGCAAATCTTTGTGTCACAAAGACCAATAGGAAGATTGCTACCTGGGTTGGTAGAGGGAGGACCACACTAATGAAATATCCGGGGACTGTCTTTACTAAAGAATGTATATACGTAACATGCTTTAGAAAGATTTTCATTAAAAACAGAAAAGTTGCTTTGTGTGTGTGTGTGTTTAAAGGAGTAAACTTTCACTTATCTGGAAAGATTGACTCATCAAAGATGCCTTATTCCCTGAAAAAATTAGATGAATGAGGCAACTCTGTATATGGTTAATTACCAAAATAAATGGTAATTACAAAGAGCGTATTAGGAGTTTCAAGACAATAAGTACATTAGGAGTTCAGAGAAGACAGAGATCAATGTGAATGAATGTGAGCAGGGAAGTCTTCGTGAAAGACAGGCAGCAGGTCCTTATGGATGGGTAGGATTTGGATAGGCAGAGAGAATAATAGTCGACAGTAGGTGTAGGAAACAGGGCTCGAATAAAGACACAGTTAGGAGATTTGCCTCCTGATGGAGCTGAGAAGGTCACTGCACCTCTTCAGTCCAGCACTGGCCCATCTATGGAAGCCGCTAATTAGTTAATTGGAAACATGACAGATTGATAGAGTTAGCAGGCCAAGGCTGAGACTTAGTCAATCCATAAATATCTGAATGCCTACCGTGTACTAGGTATGGAGGGAAGACTAGCCAAAGATCATTCAGCAAATAAGAAATGGAACTGGGACTTGGACCCAGATTTTCTGACTTCAAGTCTGACACTCTTTCCATTAAGCATTGGGACACTTGGGAGATGTCATGCTTAAGTTAACTGACCAAACCACTCTGAGTCGCCAGTGGTCAGTCTAGGTCCAGAGAACTGGGGGTGGTGTCTGGGTTGCCCTTGGTTCCCTGACTCAGACAGCGGTGATAGGGATTTGGGGCTTAGAGGAGACCAGTCCTTGTGCAGGGAGAATGGCGGGTGGGGTCAAGAACCTGTTTATTCATACTTGCCCTTCTTTTCTCCTCCTTAGTCTCCTCCCCTTCCCACTGAAGTGGTCTGGGACTGATAATCAGACTGGGCAGCACCAGAAGAGCTTTGCAGACGAGATTAAAAGCAAATCAAAGAAGAAAAATTGTGGCTCGGTTTATGTCTTCCTAATTAAAACCCCGCCAGTCTCCCTTCTTTTTCTTTCCAGCTAATGTTACACTAACGAGCTGAGTTTAGTGGCATTTATGTAGATAAAAGTCCCAATGATTGATCTCAATGGCTTGTTAAAATTAGTTTCAGTCCACCATATTGATTTAATTCCATTGCTTGAAAGTGCTAATTAATAATGATAATAAAAGTGTCTTGGCCCATTATTATCAGTGGGCAGGCAGGAGGGAGATGGCTGTTTTCAGTGTCACTTGCTTTGTCTAAGGGTGGCCTTTGAAAACTGGACTGGGGGGTGGTGCAGAAGGCAGGGCCTGAGGGGTGGGCCAGAAGGAGGGGTGCTAGAGATCTTTTCCTGCAATCAGGAAACTTTTTTATGATGCTTCTGGGCAACATATGCCCCTGATTGGGTTTGCAGCACAAGGAGAACTGAGCTTTCTGATCAAATCTCTTAGTAGAAAGGAA
The DNA here is from genome assembly GCA_028646575.1 of Pseudocheirus occidentalis. NCBI lineage: Eukaryota > Metazoa > Chordata > Mammalia > Diprotodontia > Pseudocheiridae > Pseudocheirus > Pseudocheirus occidentalis. The sequence goes on from JAQQSW010021975.1 coordinate 6,551, forward strand.
GGCATAGTTTTCGCCTGTGTGTCACTGGATGATGAGGGTATATGGTGCACTCTGTCTGAATTAAAGTTGGTGCCAAGCAGAGTTGTTACAGTCCAAGCCTCAAGGCTGAGACAGCCCACTGGCCACCAGGCTGATGCTCCAGACCTTAGCTTGCCCAACCCCATCTTAGTGGTAGAAGAAAATGGTATAGACATATGGAGGAACAAGGAGAAATGAGAAAGGAATGGAAGGATGGAGGAGGTGAGAAGAGTTTGAAAGGGTTGAAAAGGAGTGGGGAGAAGAAGGCCTATGGGATGGGGCTATGGGAAAGGAGGCATGATTTAGTCGAGTAAAAAGATTTAGATTCAAGGCCAGATTCTGTGAGTTAGAAGTTGTGTGATTTTGGACAAGTTATTTGCCATCTGTGAACCTGGATTAACTTGTTTCTAAAACTAAAGGACTCAACAACTTGATCCAACTCTGATGCTCTGAAATCTGGGAGAGTTAGAGATGCCTCTTGATTTAATTCAACTTTACTTATTTTGCTTAGGGGTGTTTCTTCATCCCCTAAATACCCCAAGTTTATGTCAGTTACCAAGGTATATATCCCAGAAACAAGAACAACAACAGCATTGTTGGGGTGGGGATTGGAAAGTACTGGGGAATTATCCACTGCTAAGGTCTCCCTTCTCTTAATCCTGTGTCCTATATTGAGCCGGCCCTAGAATGTTCTTCCCCATTGGTACACTTTTAAAAGGCAAGTTAATAATACTCTCCTCTTTCAAAGGTACAAGGTGGTCTGTGTTGGTCAAGCCACTGATGCATAGAATGGTGTCAAGGGTTCTTAAAGCAAGGAGCAAGGTAGGTGAAGTCAGAAGTCCAAATGTTAAGGTCAAGAGTGGAGTGAGATTGGATCAGGAGAAACAATGTAGGCACCTTTGGTACCAGTAGGTCGCCAACAGGAACAGAAACATTAGGTGAATGGTGATGAATAAATAAGCAGGCCGAGGCTTCAGGGATGCCAGGGGAGGAGAAGAAAGTTGATGACGACAAACTGAAAAGTAAAGGGAAGTTTGAAATTAAGCTGTCTTACCTGTTAGTCACTCACTTTCTTAATGTGAAGCAGTTGTTATAACATAGGGGTGGCAGTGAGGGGTTCATACATCCATGCAGCTTTGCTTATCCAGTTTCTACCTAACACTCATAATTTATTACCAGTGGCACTTAGAATAATAGAACTGGGAGTGACCTTAGGTTTTCTTTACTTAATGCATACCTCCTTTCCTCAAAGCCTCCCACCCCCAGCACTTTACAAATGAGGAATCTCTGACCTAGACAGGAGGGTTAACTTGCTTAATTAAGGTTTTGCAGCTAGTTGGTGGCAACATTAGGAATAGGACCCAGATGTCCTAATTTCTATTCTACTTTACCATGCTGCCTTTAAAGCTCGATTCAAATGCCATCTTCTCCATGAAGCCTTCCATGATTCCCTGCCCTTTTCCACCCCCCTCCAGAAATAGTCAGACACCATTGGATGCATGAAGACTTTCCTGAAGGCTTCACTGATTTCCCATAGTCCTTTGTGCCTCCTTTCTTGTCTATTTACATTCTACCTTGTATTATTCAATCTAATCCAGTCCAATTGAAGTTGACAACATTTAGTAAAGGGCCACTACACAAGGCGCCGTGCTAACTGCTGCGGATACAAATCAGGAAAAATCAAAGTCTCTGTTCTCAAGGGGTCTAAATTCTCCTGGGGAAATAAAACACATACACAGAAAAGTAAATACAAGATAATTTGATACCAGAGAAAGCCCTAATGAGAAAATAGCATCTGAACTGATGCGTGATGGAAGATAAACATTCTGGAATGGGGAGACAAGAAGGTAGACATGAGCTACAAGAAGGTGATAGACGTAATATCAATTTTGAGAAAACAGCAAATAGCCCAGGTAAACTAAAACACAGGGCAGCTAGGTAGCTCACTGGATAGGGTGTCAGGCCTTGAGTCAGGAAGATTCATCTACCTGAGTTCAAATCTGTCCTCAGACATTTACTAACTGTATGATCCTGGGCAAGTCACTTAATCCTTTTGCCTCAGTTTCCTCCTCTGTAAAATGAGCTGGAGAAGGAAATGGAAAACGCCAGTATCCTTGCCAAGAAAACCCCAAATGGGGTCATGAAGAGTCGGATGTGACTGAGCAACAACAAAAAGTTAAAATATAGAAGGTACCAAGGGAAGTAACCTAAGATTAGGTAGACAGGCTGAGGAGTTTGTGGGCCTTTTGAGTCAAACTTGTGGCTTCATTAGTGTGGAGAGCTCTGGGTATGGAAGCACCTTCTATTGAAGCACACAGACAACTTGTCTTTCTCTTAGAGTCTTAGGGAGTTACCTGGATGACCCATGAGCACTGATACATGCAGAGAGTATAGAGTAAAGGAAAGTCTTAACCCTAGATAGTCTTTCCTTGCTTGAGTCAGATAGGTGGTGCATTTGGAAAGGATGCTTGACCTGGAGTCAGGAAGACCTGAGTTCAAATCCAACCCAAGATACCTTCTAGGTATGTGACTGTGAGCAAATTATTTTACTTCTCTCAACCTTACTTTGCTCCTCTATAAAACAGGGATAAAAATAGCACCTACCTCCCAGGTGTGTTGTGGCAATAAAATGAGATGATATTTGAAAAGCACTTTGCAAACCTTAAAGAATTTTATAAATAATAGCCACTATCATTGCTCCAAAGGCAACCCTCTCTCCCCTACTTCTCCTGAGGAGTTTATATTATAATTTATTTCAATTCAACAAATATTTGTTAAATGTCTTCCATGTGTAGAGATTTGGTATTGAATAGTGAATGGTGAGCTGGCCTCAAGAGTGAGGGAGTTCAAGAGAGTTCAAGTCCTGCCTCTAATGTATAGCAAGGAATCAATCAACAACCTTTATTAAGTATCTTCTGTGTGCCAGGTGCTACACTAGGCACTAGGGATGCAGTGAAGTGATGCCTGCTTGAATACCCTGTGTTATAATGGGGAGGGACCAACAAGTACCTATAAAATATATGCTGTATAAATATAAAATTGTTAAATATATAGGCAAGGTATCTCAAAAGACTTGATTCATTACATAGCTAAAATATTAGGTCTGTGGTTCAGTTGTGTCCTGCTCTTTGTGACACTGTTTGGGGTTTATCTTGGCAAAGATACTGGAACGATTTGCCATTTCCTTCTCCAGCTTATTTTACAAATGAGGAAACTGAGGCAAACAGGGTTAAGTGACTTGCCCAGGGTCACACAGCTGGTGAGTGTCTGAGTCTAGTTTTTAACTCAGGTCTATCCTGACTCCAGGGTTAGTGCTCTATCTACTGTGCCACCCAGCTGCCCTCCACCCTCAATAAACAGCAACAGACTTGGTTTATTACATGACTAAAATAATCAGTACAAAATATCTTTGATAAACTATTTGAGCTTAAAACAGCATCAAGACATTTGAGATACAACACCCAAAGTAAATACAGGGTTGTTGGAGGGGGGTGGAAAAGGGCAGGGAATCATGGAAGGCTTCATGGAGAAGATGGCATTTGAATCGAGCTTTAAAGGCAGCATGGTAAAGTAGAATAGAAATTAGGACATCTGGGTCCTATTCCTAATGTTGCCACCAACTAGCTGCAAAATAATATCTTAATATCATATCATACTTGTTCTACTCAAAAGGCCCACAAACTCCTCAGCCTGTCTACCTAATCTTAGGTTACTTCCCTTGGTACCTTCTATATTTTAACTTTTTGTTGTTGCTCAGTCATATCCAACTCTTCATGACCCCATTTGGGGTTTTCTTGGCAAGGATACTGGCGTTTTCCATTTCCTTCTCCAGCTCATTTTACAGAGGAGGAAACTGAGGCAAAAGGATTAAGTTAGTAAATGTCTGAGGACAGATATGAACTCAGGTAGATGAATCTTCCTGACTCAACAACAGTATTAGGGCACTAGCCGTTGGCATGATTAGTACAGCTTTCATGTGATCTAA
>JAQQSW010021976.1:0-10553 GCA_028646575.1 Pseudocheirus occidentalis
TTCACAGCTGCCAGAGCTATTAGTGGGGTGCTGCAGCTCCCCCCCAGCTTTGGCTCACTTGAAGCACACCCTAGGACCACCACTCAAGACCACAATCCAGATCCAGGCCACTCAACACAAGAGCCCTTGGCCCTGATGGATCGCCTCAGCCCCCCTCCTATCTGCAGGCCGGGAGCTCTGAAGCAGCCCAGTGGAGGCTGCTGCTGCTTTCAGCCCTTCCTGTTGCCACAGCCGCCTCCCGCTGCTTTCTTGCCCTGGGAGCAGTTTCGCCGGACTGCTCTTCTTCCCCAAATTTAGCAAAATCCACTGACCTTTCTCTTACCCTTCTTTCCTTTGGCCTGATAAATGTGGGAACTGTGCCTCCAGTACCACCAATCTGCTCTTCTATAGACTCGACTCCGCCGATGCCCTGGGGCCTGGCCAGGCTGTGGTTTTGGGCTGAACCGGCCAAGGCCCCTAGAGTGCCGGAAAGAGCTCTACCTGCTGAGTTGCTTGTAGCAACAGATGTGTTTTCTGTATTTTGGAGAGTTTTGGAGCTCGAAAATTTGTTTAGAGTCCCATTTTATGGGTTTTTAGGGTGGTTGTGTGGGAGCTGTGGAGCTTTGCTGCTTCTACGCTGCCATCTTGGCCCCGCCCCCTTTTTGCTTCTTTTATAATTATTTGTTTCAAGGAATGGCTTGCTGGATAGAAGAGGACAGAATATTCAGAAATGAAGGCAAGGTAAAAACAAAAGTTATCAATAAGAAATTAAAAAACAATGGTTATTGTCCAGATCTTGTATGGGCTTGGGCCCTTGTATCATGTGCCAGAGCTTCCATGGAAACTTCTGGGGACACCAGGTACACATACACCTCAATACTGAAGGACTTTGAGCTTTGACATGACAAAGCAATTCACTTCTTGACCCCTGATCAGAAAAGCTGCTGAATCAGTTGATCTTTAAGTAGGAATGATTAGTTCTCTCTCTTCTCTCTTCTCTTATTCTTTGTAGAGTGTGTAATGACTATTGGAGCCTTTATTATGAGAGGTGAGGTTGTGGGGCCACCTTTCTCTGTTAGATACATGGCAGTTGTGAGCATGTGGATGCTAGGTAGAAGTAGATAGAGCACAAGACTTGTCTTCAGGAATACCTGAGCTTGAATCTTGCTTCAGACACTTATTACCTAGGTGACTCTGGGCAAATCTCTCTGCCTCAGTTTCCTCATCTGTAAAATGGAAATAGTAATAGCACCTGCCGCACAGGTATGTTGTGAGGATCAAATAAGGTAACATGAAGTGTTTTGCAAACCTTAAAGCAGTGTATAAATGCTTAGCTAAGACACTTGTGTGACCACAGGTGAGCCTGAACCTGGGTCATGGGCCCCTGGCTACTGCTCTTTTTAAATTTCTTTCCTAAATATAGGCGATCAAAGAGCAATCCCTAGATGGACATGCCTAACCTTAGAGGCAACTTTGTGAGTTTAAAATGTGCAGGGATCTTAGGTCTCTTAGGTGTAAAATTGACTTGTGACAGAGGTAATTTCTGCATTGGAGAGGATCACCCATCTATGGAGGGAGGAGTTCAACCCCTGACCTGGCTTAGGAAGCTTGGACCTAGAGGGAATCATGTGTGACTGTGTAGAGACGAAGTGAAATGTAAAAACTCCAGTTTATCCATGCCACAAAATGCTTTATGTTTTCATGGTTTTAACCTCCTGGGTAAGTATGAGAGAAGTTATGTTATTACATCCTGTATCTTTTTAATACTCATTTGTAGGTCTTACGTGTATTAACGTTTATTTTGTGCTGGGAAAATAAGCAGCAGTCCTGTATCTGATTTATATTATATGTTGGGTGATTTCCATTTTTCAAAGGGGAGACATGAGCCAAACCTAAACCTTAAATAATTTTTCCTAGGGCACTCTGGTAGGGATGGAGGCACAAGGAAACAAAGACATGAGGAAAAGAGACCAGCTTGTCTATTAGAGGTCACCCTCTTTCAAGACTGAACCTGCATGGGTCTAGATCTGAGAGAAACCATGTAGGAGACTGAGAGAGAGAGAGAGAGAGAGAGAGAGAGAGAGAGAGAGAGAGAGAGAGAGAGAGAGAGAGAGAAAGAGAGAGAGAGAGAGAGAGAGAGACAGAGAGAGAGAGAGTAGTGACCCAACCCTTTGGACCCAGTATTAGTTGCTTATTGTTGCACAAAAAAAGAAAAAAGAAAGCAAAAAAAATTGATGTTTCTCTTTAATTTGTCATTTCTGCAAGTCTCATTTACTACATATTTAAATGCATATTTTCCAGTGTCTAAATATGTGATGCTTCCAATTATATATTATTTTGGTTCACAAGCATGAAGAGACTAAAAGATTAATTAATACTCCTATGTGAGAGGTTCATTCCTTGAGAACCATTGTAAAAATACTTTAGGGGAGTGGTATGAGTGTAGAAGTAGAAATTCAATGGACTATTAAAGGAAACGTACTTACCATAACACAGATGTGTGGCTAACTCAAACTGCTTAATTATAATAGAAAATGTTGTGAGAAAACAAATATATATTGTATATTTTTATATCTGCTAAGATGATGAAATGTTAAAGACAACTAATACCTATGAAAGAAAATTCTCTGAGTTTTAGAAGACTGCAGGGAATATGGACCTAATAAAGGTTGCTGGTGAATAATTAGCTATCCAAAGTTTATCCTAAGGCCACTGTGGTAACCCTCTGTTCTCAGAACTGTCCCTCTGGGCACAGGATCTAGCCCCCTTTGACTTCCGTGAATTGTGCAGAACATTGTACAGTTGGGTAAATGGCCCCAAAGTAAACACATCACAGAGTTGATAAGACAGGAACCTGACAAGAAAGCAAACGTATCCATTAGTTCCGGAGAGGAAGAAAATTTGTCTCTCCACAGATAGGCTTTCTGGGCAAGCTCATCTTCTACGGTTGCCAAAGTGGCTTTGTGTTTGAACAGGCCTCTGATTGTTTTTGTAAATTAAAGAGGCTGTTTTTTTCCCTTCACCATTTCCCCAACCAATTTAACACTTTTATAGTTACCATTCCTGTTTCTGTGTATACTATTGTCATCCTCTACCACTTGAAAAGTGGGGGGGGGGGGAAAAGAAAAGTACACATTATTTTGCAGGAAACTGAATACTGTTGCCAGTTACTTTTGAAGTCTGTCTCTACTAAGTCACATACCCATCCTGAATGCTCCATGATGCTTCCCATTGACTTGTAAACTGAATGACTAGTCTTTCCAAGAACCAAATCCTTGAAGATAATACCCTTTGTAAGGTTCCCATCTCTCTGTCTCTCTTTCCTCACCTAAGCATTTAACCCTTCTCCTTCCCTCTACATTCCCACCTTTCTTTCTCCTTGTTTCATTCCCTCCTTTAGCCTCTGTGAGAAGATCACAGGTGAAGTGCCATGAAGGGACACAAATTCTCAGGGATTAACAAATCAGGCAGTTTGCTACTCACAGACTTCCCAGCTGTGACTGTCTAGCCCTTCAGGCCCATGAGCAAGCACCAGCAATGGCTCAACACAGTCTGTAAATCGATAAGCGTTTATCAAGTCCCTACTATGCAACAGACAATGTGCTAAATGCTGTGGATACAAAGAAAGGCAAAAGCTAGCCCCTGTCCTTAAGGAGCTCACAGTCTAACAGGGAGACAACATGCAAACAACTATGAACAAACAAACTCTATTCAGGATAAGGGAGAAATAATGAAGAGAGGAAGGCATTATCATTACGAGGGATTGGGAAAGGCTTCCTTTAAGGTAGGATTTCAGCTGGGACTTGAAGGAGGAAGCCAAAAGGCACAGACCCAGAATGTTCCAGGCAGGGGAAGCAGCCAGGGAAAATGCCTGGAGTAGGGAGATGGAGTGGCTGAGAAACAGCAAGGAGGTCAGTGGATTGAACCAGATTAAACAATATGAGGGACAGAATATAAGGAAACTAAAAAGGTGGGATGGTGGTGGTGGGGTGAGGGAAGAGGGCTGGCTTATGCAGGGCTTTGAATGCCAAACAGGATTTTGTATTTGATTCTGGAGATTGTAGGGAGACCCTGAATATTAAGTTGGTTGCACACCAATTAAGATGAAGTTAAAGCAATTACTAGGAATTATTTTACCTAATTATATGTCAATAAAATTAACAATCTAAAAGAAATAGATCAATATTTTCAAATATATAAGTTGCCCAGATTGTCGAAAGAAATAGAATACTCAAATAACTTTTAACTTAGAAAAGAAATTGAACAAGACATAAATAAGCTCACTAAGGAAAAAATTCCCAGGATCAGATGGATCTCTAAGTGAATTCTACCAAACATTTGAAAAATAATGAATTCCAATACTACGTAAACTTGGAAAAAATAGGTAAAGGAGTCCTACAAAATTCCTTCTAGGATGCAAATATGGTGCTGATACCTAAACCAGGGAGAGGAAAAACAGAGAAAGAAAGCTATAGACCAATTTCACTAATCAATATTGCTACAAAAATATTAAATAAAATGCTAGCAAGGAGCCTACAGAAGTATATCACAAAGATCATACACTATGACCAGTTGGGATTTACATAAGGAAATGATAAACATAATTGACTAAATTCACAACAAAAATTATATGACTATATCAGTAAATGCAGAAAAAGCTTTTGACCAAATACAACACTCATTCCTATTAAAAATGCTAGAAAGGGGGCGGCTAGGTGTCGCAGTGAATAGAGCACCGGCCCTGAAGTCAGGAGTACCTGAGTTCAAATCCGGCCTCAGACACTTAACACACACACACACACACAAAACTAGCCGTGTGACCTTGGGCAAGTCACTTAACCCCAACTGCCCTCCAAAAAAAAAATTAAAAAAAAAAAGAAAAAAATGCTAGAAAGCACGGGAAAAAATGGAATGCTTCTTAAAATAAAAAGTAGTTTTTATCTAAAACCAACAGCAAGCATTATCTGTAATGAGGATTATAGAAATCTTCCTGCATGTTTTGGAGATTATAGGACCCTTCCTGATACAATCAATAGTGAAGTAAGGATGTCCCTTATACCATTATTGTTCAATATTGTGCTAGAAATGCTAGCTATAGAAAAAAGAAAACTGAAGGAATAAGAATAAGCAATGAGGAAACAAAACTATTACTCTTCACAGATAATACAATAATATAAATAGAGAACCTTAGGAATCAACTAAAAAATTCATTGAAACAATTAACTTTGGCAAAGTTGCACGATATAAAATAAACCCACACAAATCATCTGAATTTCTATATATTACCAATAAAACTCAACAGGAAGAGATAGAAAGAGAAATTCCATTTAAAATAATTATAGATAATATAAAATACTTGGGAGTCTACCTGCCAAGACAAACCCAGGAATTATAAAAACACAATTTCAAAGCACTTTTCACACAAATCAAGATAGATCTAAACAATTTGGCAAATGCTAATTGTTCATGGATAATCTGAGCCAATATGATAAAAATGACCTAAATTAATTTATTTTTTAGTGCCATACCAATCAAACTACCAAGGAACTATTTTATAGAGCTAGAAAAAAATTATAAAATTCATAAAACAAAAGGTCAAATATATCAAAGGAATTAATGAAAGAAATATGAAGGAAGGTAGCCTAGTAATATCATATTTCAAAATATAATACACAACTGCAATCATTAAACAATCTAGTACTGAATGAGAAATAGATTGGTGGATCAGTGAAATAGATACATAATACACAATAGTAAATGGCCATAGTAATCTAGTTCTTGATAATGCAAAGATCCAAGCTTTTGGGACAAGAACTCACTATTTGACAAATACTACTGGGAAAATTGGAAAACAGTTTGGCAGAAACTAGCCATAGATCAATATCTCACACCACATACCAAGAACATAAGTTCAAAATAGATAAATTATTTAGACATATAGGGTGATACTATAAATAAATTAAGGGGGCATGGAAAAATTTACCTGTCAGATCTATGGATAAGGGAAGAATTCATGACCAAACAAAAAAAGAGAGGATCACAGAAAGTAAAATGAATAGTTTTTATTACATGAAATTAAAATTTTTTTGCACAAAAAACTCCTAATGTGGCCAAAATAAGAATGAGAAGAGACTGAGAATCTTTTGCACCAACTTTCTCTGATAAAGGTCTCATTTCACAAGTGAATAGGAAACTGAACCAAATTTGTAAAAATAAGAGCCATTTCCTAATTGATGAATGGTCAAAGGATATGAACAGCAGTTTTCAAAAAAGCAAAGCAAAGCTATCTATACTCATAAGAAAAAATTCTTAAAATCACTATTGATTAGAGAAATGCAAATTAAAACAACTCTTAGGTACCACTTCACATATATCAGATTGGCTAATGTGGTAGAAAAGAAAAGGGACAAATGCTGGAGGGGATGTGGAAAAATTGGGACACTAATGCATTGTTGGTGAAATTGTGAACTGATTCATTTTGAAGAACAGTGTGGAACTATGCCCAAAGGGCTATAAAACTGTACTTTTTGACCCATCAATATTATTACTAGGTCTCTATCCCAAAGAAATTGAAGAAAAGAGAAAAGGACCTATTTGTATGAAACTATTTATAGCAGCTCTTTTTATGGTAGCAAAAAATTGAAGATTGACTGAATAAGTTGTTGTATTTGATTGTGAGGGAATATTATTTTCCTATAAGAACTGACAAGCATGATAATTGTGGGAAAATCTGGGAAGTCTTATATGAACTGTTTCAAAGTGAAGTTAACAGAACCAGAAGAACACTGTTCAGGGTAACATCATTGTTGTAATAATGATGAACTATCAAATACTTAGCTGCTCTGCTCAGTAAAATAATCCAAGATAATTCCAAATGACTAATGATGAAAAATACTTTCTACTTCCAGAGAGAGAACTGATGAACTCTAAGTACAAATTGAAGCATATTTATAAATTTTTCTTTTTTTGTGTATTTTTGACAACATGACTAATATAGAAATATGTTTTGCATGACTTCACATGTATAATCAATTTCATATTGCTTGCTTTCGTAAGAGGCAGGGAAGGGTTAGGAGGGATAGAGAATTTGGAACTCAAAATTTTTTAAAATGAATGTAGAAAAACTTTAAATGTACTTGGGAAATAATTAATGAAACAAATAAACTACAATTTGGAGTCTCAAGGCTTATTCAGTTTCTAGAGAAGGGTTGAGATCCATTGGAGAGGGCAAGGGATTTAAATTGATGGTTTGTGAGTTCAACTGAAAAATCCTCTCTGACCTGTGATGTGGTTTTGGTTTGGATTGTGGGTAAATAAGGCTTACCTTGTATTCTAAAAACAAACAAACAAAAAACCCAATAAAGCCTCCTAAGTATGTAAGGAATTATGCCAAATTTATTTTTAAAAAAAGAGCTATTTCCTATTTGATAAATGACCAAAGGATATGAATAAGCAGTTTTTAGAAGAAAACTAAACGACCAATAGTCATGAAAAAAATTCTATAAATCACTAATGACTGGAGACATGCACATTAAAACAACTCTGAGTTACCACCTCACATTTATCAGATGGGTTAATATGACAAAAAGGGAAAATGTCAGCTGCTAGAAGAGATCTGGAAAAATTGGGACTCTAACTCACTGATGGTGGTGTTGTGAACTGGTCCAATTCTTCTGGAGAACAATTTGGAACTATGATCAAAGGGCTATAAAACTGCATACCCTTTGACCCAGTAATATCACTACTAGGTCTGAATGCTAACAAAATAAGAGAAAAGGACCTACATGTACAAAATATTTATAAGAGCTTTTTGTGGTGGAAAAGAATTGGAAATTAAGAGAATAATCATCAGTTGGGGGAATGGCTGAACAAGTTGTGGTATATATTTGTGATGGAATGCTATTGTGCTACAAGAATGAACAAACAAGATGACTTTAGAAAAAACCTGAAAAACATATGAACTGATGCAAAGTGAAGTGAGTAAAATCAGGAGAACATAGTACAGAGTAACTGCAATATTGTAAAGATAATCAACTATGATGGTGGTGCAGTGCTGGGCATAGAGCCAGGAAGATGAACATTCCAGAATTCAAATCTGGCATGAGACACCCACCAGCTAGGTCACCGTGGGCAAGTCACTTAATCCTGTTTGCCTCATTTTACTCATCTTTAAAATGAACTGGAAAAATAAATGGCAAACCATTCAGGCATCTTTGCCAAGAAAAATCCAAATAGGTTTATGAAGAGCTGGATGTGACTTAAAAACAATCAAACTACAAAAATCAAGGATGAAAGACCTAGTTACTCTGATGAAAACAATGATCTATGACAATTCTAAAAAATTCATGATAAAAAAATACCTATTTCCTGAGTGACAACTATTGATCTGAGTGCAGATTAAAGTATCTTTTCTTTTTACTTTGTTTTTCTTTTTTTTGGCACTGTGTCTAATATATAAATATGTTTTGAAGTCATAAAGAAAAATGACTTTACCATGTATAATGGGTATAATATTGCTTACCTTTTCAGGGGATGGGACTTGAGGGAAGGAGAGAATTTAGAACTAAAAATAAAAAGGGATGTTAAAAAATAAAAACAAAATTTAAAAGTCTTCCCCCCCCATCCCCGAAAGTCAACTGCAGTCTCTTGTCTCTATCTTCTGATAAATGTATATTCAGAAGAGGAGCTAGGGGAGAAGACTCCTTTCTAAGCATGGTATAGTTTAAGGCGAAAACTAATCCTGGAAGGCCATCTATCTCTTCCATGAATTGTTGGAAATGGGGCTATTGAGCTGGGCTTTAGCAGTCCATTCCATTGTTCAGTTATCCCTGCTACCTAAGTTGAAGAGCCTTGTTCTCAGGCCCATTGCTGTGTAAAGGCAGCACGAAGTGAGGTTCCACTGTCAGTAGAGTTGTAATCTCAATAACCAAACCTCCCCAAGGAATAAAAAGGTGGTCTTGACAGTTTGTATGCCTTTGTGGTGGGAGGTGGCATTACAATAGTTTTTCCATATCCAGTATGTGTTAATTTCTCTAAGAACATACTGGAATTGCTTATGTGAAGGCAGGAGGCTCATGAAATCTATTCATTAAGAAGGTGATAGTAGAGTCCCCTGGGGATTCATACTAATGAAGATGCAGCAGCATACTTCCGTTGACATGTCAGGCATTAATCTAGCACTAATTGGGCCTCAGTTTTGGACTAAGTGGATTCTTTTTTTCAGTTGCTTATGCAGTTGTGGTCAATGGGTTACCACGCAAAGTTTGTATGTGAAACCCAAGAGGCAGAGACAATTGCCTTCAGGAAGCTTCTCATTAAGATAGGGTCCATGTTAATGGACTTACACATGGGTTACAAATATCTTTTGTACCTGTTCAAAGATCTGTTGTTCTTTGGGTCCCCAGGAAAAGAGCATTGAATTCTAGTTCAGTTGATGAAAAAGTTTGAGCAAAAGCCTGAAGAGAGGGTTATTGGCTGCTGCCAATAACCAAATAATCCTATCAGTCTTGGGTCTCTGTCTTGTTCTTGGGGGAGACCATGAATAACATTTTGTTCTTGACCAACTAAGGGATGTCTCACTGATTTCTAGACCAATCAGCCCCAGGAACTAAACTTTCTTGGCAGATCCTTGGATTTTATCAGAATTAGTAGCCTAGCCATCTCCTTCCAAAGTTTTTAGGAGGGAAATTTTTGCCCACCTAAGTCCAGCATAGCTACATATAGCTACATATCACTTTTAGCATGTTAACTTTCTCCATGGAGGTTTGCCACTTATATGGGGACTAGTTGGGGAAAATCTCCTTGAGTAGGATATTCAACCTGCACAGATTCCCATGGACAGTGGGGAATGATCATAAATCTGAGCAGGGGAGATAGTGTTGGGAAAGGGTTCTATTGATAATCCCCCTGACAAGGTTGCAAAGTCCTACATAACCAAGGAGACAGTGTCTTCTTATAGCTCAGGTTTGTTCAGGAGAAAAGCATCATTCCACTCAGAGATAGCTTTAGCAAACTATTGCTACTCAGAAGGGAAGGAAGAAAAAAAGCTACAAGCAGAAACTGCTGTCAGTGTGAGACATCCATACCCACAGTGAGACATAATTCACTTAACACGATCTGTCTGGCTATACCCCCAAGGGATCTTCCTGAGGAGTTCTCTTTCTACATAGTGATGGAGTTGATAGGAAATATAACTAAGCCCCCTTTTCTTCAGCTTCTTAGGCAGCAAGGGGGCACAGTGGATAGAACACTGGGCCTGGAGTTGGGAAGACCTGAATTCAGACATAGCTTCAGATACTAACTGTGTGATCCTGAGCAAGTCACTTAATTTCTGTTTGCCTTGGTTTCCTCATTTGTAAAATGGGGATGATACACCTACCTCATAGGCTTGTTTTGAGGATCAAATGAAATAGTAATTATAAATTCTTAGACCAAAGAAGAGTTGGAGAGCATTATAAAATGCAAAATAGATAATCTTGATTACATCAAATTGAAAAGTTTCTGTACAAACAAAGCCAATGTACCCAAGATTAAGAGGGAAGTGGGAAATTGGGAAAGAATATTTACAACTAGTG
>JAQQSW010021977.1:0-10553 GCA_028646575.1 Pseudocheirus occidentalis
TTTGAAAAATAGTCATCATGTGCCCCTGAGTTTTCTTTTCTCCAGGCTACCCATCCCCAGTTGCTTCAACCTATTCTCATATGGTTGAGGCTTGAGGCCTTTCACCATCCTGGCTGCCCTCCTTCCTCTGGGCATTTTCTAGGTGGTCAATGTGTTCCTAAAATATGGTACCCAGAAATAAACACAACACCCCAGAGGTCATATGATAGGGGCATAGTATGGCAAGATTCTCACTTCAGATTCCTGAAAATTCTGACTCTCTTAGCACAGCCCAAAACCACGTTAAGTTCTTTGGCTGCCATAGCACACTGATGAATCATATTTTGAGTGATCTGTCCACCAAAACCCCCGCATTTTTTCAGATGGGTTGATTTTCTGGACCCAAGTACAGGATATTAATTGTCCCTATAAGTTTCATCCTTTTAGATTCTGCCCAATCATACAGATTGTTGGGATATATTTGGACTCTCTCATCCAGTGTTCTGGCTGTCCCTCCAACTTTGTATCATCTGCATATTTGATAAAGATGATACTCATGCCTTTAAGTAATTGATAAAAATGCTCCCTAGCATAGGGCAAAGCATGGATCCCCTGGAGACCTTTTTCCAAGCTGACATCAAATTATGAACTTTTTGGGCCCAGTCGTTTAGTCAGTTCTACATCCATTTAATTATAATTATCCATTTTCCCCCACAAGAACAACAAAATAAACTTTATCAAATACTTCACTAAAATCTAAACATACTTTATGTAAATTTCAGCCAGTTTCCCAGTTTATTAACCAAGTCAAAAAAAGGAAACAAGGTTAGCTTGCCCTGATCTATTCTTTGTGAAATGGGATAGTTCTTTGTGATCATTTCTCTGGATGTTTACTATCACTTTAAAAAAATTGTTCTAGAGCAGTCCTTAATCTTTTTGTGCCACAGGCCTTCTTGGCAGTCTGGTGAAGCCTATGCTCAGGATAATGGGTTTTTTAAATGCATAAAATAAAATACACAGGATTATAAAGGAAACTAAATTATACTGAGTTTTTAAAATATTAAAAGATAAGTTCACAGATCACAAAGTTAAGAACCCCTGTTCTAAAATGTTGCCAAGAATCCAATAAAAGTTCCCTGGCCTCCAGTTTAAGGATTCCACCTTTCTTATTTTGAAAATTGGGAAATAATTTGCTCTTCTCCAGAAGAAAGAGAGAGACCTCATCTGTCCTCCAGCATCTTTTACATACCATTGATGCTGGGTTAGAAATCACCTCTGTCTATTCTTTCAGGACCCAAGGATGTTGTTTTCCTGGACCAAATGACTTGAAATACTCCGATGAATATCAGAGGGGGCCAGGTGAGCTCTTACTCTTCTATTTCCCTGTAACGGGGTATCTCCCTCTGTTCTGTTCTTTTCTGCCCAAAGGTCATCCTCCTTAGCAGAGAAAGCAGAAGCTAAATAGGAATTAACCAGTTCTACCTTCCCTCTCATCAACTGTCATTATACCGTACACTCTGAGCAGCTGCTCTAGCCTATCTTGAGTCATCTTTGCCCAAGAAAAAAGGGGCAGCCACAATGCATGGACCACTGGCTCTGGAGTCAGGAAGACCTTTGTTCACATCCAGGGTCAAACACTTCCTAGCTGAGTGATCTTGGGCAAGTCACTTAACTACTGTCTGCCTCAATTTCCTCAACTATAAAACAGAGGTGATGATACCACCTACCTCCCAGGCTTGTTGTGGGGATCAAATGAGTCATAAAACACTTAGCATGGCAAACTGTCTTGGGGAAGTGGCGGGGGGGGAGAAAATTAAAACTTATGGAAGTGATTGTTGAAAACTAAAATAAATGATTTAATTTTTTTAAAAACCACTTACCACAGTTCCTGACACAAAGTAGGCACTTAAATGCTTATTCCTTTTCCCTTCACAATATAGATAAATTAAAAAGTATTTTTCCATTTTTAATTTTCCACTCCAACCTCAGTTCATTCTGGGCATATTGTGCCACACTTGTGTATTCACCCTGTTACCTATCCTTGCTTATATCTTCTGTATGTGTATTTTAAACATCTAAGTTGTTTCCCAAATTCCTTATTCATCCATATCAGTCTTTACAAATGACATCCCTTTTTCTTCTTCATAAAAATTATTTCCTTTGTATCTTCAGAATTTCCTCTTGATGGCTTCATATCTTGCCAAAGAACAAAACTGTATATAACTTCTGGATTTCACACACACACACACACACACACACACTTCACGGCCCTATTTTCTAACTATATGCCCTTCACTAGGAACCTGGACTTTTCTCCCCAGCCCCCATCTCTGATAGATAATCTTCTGTCTCACTTTGCCAAGGCCCAGGTCTCCACACCACTTCCTACCATCTCTTCTCCCTCTCTGCTTTCTAGCTATGCCCTCAAATTCTTACCATTTTATGTTAGCTTGACACAGTCCCTAGCATATAGTAATCACATAATGTCCCCCCTCCCTCCCTTCCTTATCTATCTATCTATCTGTCTGTCTGTCTGTTCGTCTGTCTGTCCGTCTATCCATCCATCCATCCATCCACCCATCTATCTATCCATCCATCTATTTAACAAACTTTTAGTCCATGGGATCCTATTTATCCTTTCTCTGAACCCACTGAAGTCTCTGGCCTTTCCTGGTTCCTTCAGTTGCTAAACCTTCCTCTCTAAAACTACTTTCCATCTATTCTGTAGGTATCTTGTATGTACTATTTACTCATATATTATCTTCTCTACCTCTCCCATTAGACTGTAAGCTCCTTGAGGGTAGGGATTATTTTTGACTTTTTTTGTACACCCTTGCCCCTATACCTAGCAGCACCTGGCACACAGTTTTTAATAAATATTTTTTGACTGACTACTCTCTTAAAATTTAGGGCACGTGTCAAACATCATCTAGCTTTCCCCTCATAACATCTAAGAAGGAATGGCTATTTTCCCTCAAAGTTCCTGTAATTTTCACTCCAGAAGCCAATTTCTTCCTGTTGGTGAGAAAAAAAAAAGCCAAACCAGAATAGAATTCCCTTTTGTTGATTCTTCTACTCTTTGAAGGATGAACTCATTAAGGCAATGCAATAATTATTAGCTGTTTTGTGTCTGGCAGAGAGAGCTTCAACTGATGTCTGGATAATTGAAATACCTCCCCACAATATCATATCTTTCTGATATGATTCCTGAACTCCTCATCCATTTCCTCTAAGCGTATATTACAATGACAAAAACCAATTCTGTTTTGCCCCAATTCACCTGAATGTTCCTCATTCGGGGGAGGAAAAATACAAAGCATTTAGGTGAGTGGGGGTAAAACAGAATTGATTTTTGTCATTGTAATATACACTTAGAGTAAATGGATGAGGAGTTCATGTGAGTTTATCTTCTTAATATAATACAATCCCTACCCTTTACCTGACCAACTTCTTTTAAATATAACACATACACCAAGACCCATTTTCCAGTCATAGGTTTTATGTAACCAAGCTCCAGCCACATCTATGATGTCAAATTTCCCTCCTTGCATTAGGACCTTTGGACATCTTGTTTCTTGGGTATTTGCATATAAATATCTGTGGTTATAGGTTTAATTCTCAGCTTCTTTTTCTTGGGTTTTGTCTCCATTGAGCTTCCAGTGTTTTCACTGTCACTATTCTTCCTACCTTGTGGCTATCTTTTTGTAGTCACTAGCTTGTTGGATATAAGTAAGAAGCTTTCTCCTTTCCTCTTTCCATTCAACTGAAAGTCTTTTTGATTAGATTTGCAAGACTCCACAAAAATGCATTCTTACCAGCTCTTGTTAAGTGCACACCACTTCTGGTCAACAGCTTGTCATGTCTGTATTTTAAATCATGGTCCAGAAATCTGAATCCCACTCTTAGACACCATTTTCTTCACCAGCTGTTCACTTCTGAAAACATTTTTCTCTTTTGCATTCCTTACCCTCAATGGACAGCAGTGATAAAAACACCACCTGTGCCCCTGTGGTCTTCAGTTTATTGCCCAAGGATTTGTAATCTTTGGCAATGATTTCTAGGTTCCTTCTGGAAGTGTCATCTATACTCATATGAATCACCAGAAGTGGGTAGTACTCAAAGTGTAGATGGGTTGCAATCTGTATCATCGGAGTAGGTGGCATATTAATGAGATCTGAGGGTTATTCAAATATCGAATTGCCAAAGTATTAAACAAATGGAAAAAATTTGGGGGGACAAAATATATGGGTTTATTACATTAAAGAGATTTATATGATAAAATATATTTCAAAATGAAAATGAAAAACACTGAATAAATCTATCTAGCGAATCTATAAGAACTGAAAGAAACTTACAAGGGTAATATCTTTTATGGAAAGCCAACATAGTATCGTGGAAAGAGTCCGGTTTTTGGAATTGGTCCAAACATGGGTTCAAATCCTTTTTCTACCACTTACTAGTCTGTGTGATCATGTGTGTATGTCTCTTCAAGACTCAGTTTTCTTTCTCATGTGTAAAATGGAGATAGTAGCTCTTGCCTCAACAAGACTCAAAGGAGGTAAACACTTTTCAAGTCTTTGAAATCTGGACTTCTAAACTCCACAGCAACTGCTTTCTCCAAAGTTACCAATGTTTTTAATTGTCCAAACTGATAGTTCTTTGTTTAGTTTTCGTTCTTCTCAACCTGTTTGCCATAGTTGACAATGTCGTACCCTTCCCCTTGGATGGTCTCTCTTCTCTGGGTTTGTGACACTACTATCTCCTGGTTCTCTTCCTACCTGTCTGACCGCTTTTCAACCTTCTTTGTTGGATTATCATTCATACCACACTCTTTAATTGTGACTTTTCCCTAAGGTTCTGTCTTAGGTCCTCTCCTTCCTTACACTCTAATGGCAACTTCACTAGCTCTTTTGGGCTTAATTATCAGTCTCCCTCCAAAAACTTTCTTGTATTTAATTATTTTGTATTTCTTCTCTACTACTACAGAATGATTCTACTACTAATAACTACTATTATATTTATTCTGTGACTTCTTATATATGTACTTATGGTCTCCTTCACCAGACCTTCAAGTTCTGGAATAATAAAGATTATTTCATTCTTTGTAGTTATATCCCTACTGTACAATGCCTGGTACTTGGTAGGCACATAGTTAATGTTTCTTGGCTTCTTCCCAAATCTTAAAGCATTACTTATATATGTGTGTGTACATATATGACATATATATATATGTGTATATATATATAATACAGTATGCATATAATAAATACTTTTCCACATATTTGCTCATATAAATGTAATCTATTACTTTTTTTGGTCTTTTTGGAGGGGGAAGGCAGGGGAATGGGAGTTAAGTGACTTGCCCAAGGTCACACAGATAGTAAGTGTTAAGTGCTGAGGCTGGATTTGACTCAAGTCCTCCTGACTCCAGGGCCGGTGCTCTATTCACTGCACCACCTAGCTGCCTCCACCTATTACTTTTGTCTGGGCCCTATCATTCAAGAGATATTTGGTTAAATGATATAAACAGATAGGTCTGAAAAGAAGAAACACAATTTGCTAATAATCTATTGAAAGTTGTTCAAATTCCTAACAATCAGAGAAATATATGCTAAAACAATGATGAGGCACCATCTTGCAGCCATCAAATTGATAAAGATAGTTTAAAATAATAAAATTTAGTAGGGCCCAATCAGCATGAAAACAGATGTCTTATTACACAACTGAAACTGTCTCATGTTAAAATCTTTTTGGGTAGCAATTTGGCAATAAAGAATACACGATCATGGGAGGTTGCAGATAAAGTTTGCCTAGATTTTAGCAAAGTTATTTGGGAAAGTATCTCATTTTATTCTTGTGTAAAAGATGGAGAGTTATGGATTAGATGGTAATACAATCAAATGGACTCAGAATTGGTTGAATGGTTGGACTCAGAGGGGTCATGAAGAGTTCAATAGCAGTTTGGAAGGAGATCTCTAGTAGAGTGCTCCAAGTTCTGTGCTACTTGAAATTTTTATCAATGAATTAGATAAAGACATAATGGCACACTCATCAGATGTGAAGATGATTCAAAGCTGGGAAGGATAGCTCACTCACTAGATGATACAAGGTCTAAAAAGATCATGACAGGTAAGAATATTACACTGGACTTAATCAGACTAAATTCAAAAGGAATAAATGTAAAGTTTTACATTTGGGTTCAAAAAATCATCTTCTCAAGTAGGGGAAATATGTTTAAACAATAGCTTAATCTGAAAAAAGATCTGAGGGTTTTAGTATGCTGCAAGCTCAAAAAAGAATCAGTAGTATGATGTGGCAGCCAAAAATGCTAATTATCTTGGGCTGCATTAAAAGAGATCTAACTTCAAGGAACAGTCCCTTCAAACTCCATCCTTGTCAAACCATATTTAGAATATGGTGCCAAAATTTAGGAAGGTCATTGCTCATCTGGAATGTCCAGAGGACAAAAACCAGGACAGCAAGGGGCCTTAAATCCGTATGATATAACAATCAGTTGAAGGCATTGGGTATGTTAAGACTGGAGAAGAGAAGATACAGAGGGTATATGGGAGTTCTGTTCAAGTACTTGAAGGGCTCTCATGTGGGAAGTGAGAATAAGACTTTTTTCATCTGGTCCCAGAGGGTAGAAGAACTAGGAGCAAAAGGTGGAAGTTACAAAGAAGCAGGTTTAGGTTTGCTATCCTACCAAGGCTGTCTCCAGAGGGGATGGACTGCCTTGGCAACACATCTTTCTACAATGGAGGTCTTCAAGCAGAGGATGGATAACTATTTGTCATTTGACTGTATGTTATAATAGGCATTTCTTTTAAAGAATGGATTGGACTAGATGGCTGAGGTCCATTCCAACTCTAAACTGGGCAAGTCTGTGAAAATGTATACCTTTTAATCCAGGTGACCCCACCTATTCTACTTAAATATACTACTGTAGGGCAGACACCTTTTTGTTCACAAACATTCATAGAAGTTTTATCTGTAATAAGGAAAAAAATGAAAATAGTCTATTTGCCCAACAGTTGAGGAATTAGGGACATGATAAATTACAATGTATCAGCGTAATGAAATATTATTACACCACAAAAATGACAAATCTGAGGAAAACAAAGAAATGTGGGAAGATATACAAATGCTGAGCAAATAAAAGTAGAATGAGAATTGCATATATTGACTTCAACTGTACAGAAATAACACAACAAATATAATAAGTACATAGAAAAGCACTTAGAAGTGCACACAAAAGCAAATAAGATATTTTGTTAAAGGCTTCACATTTACATGTAATATTCCTCTTAACAAATTGGAAATAGCTTAGATTTTATGGTTTTATGGGTGTTTCCATTTCCATTTTGTTTCTTTTTTGTTGGTTTTAAATTTTACAACAAAATGTTTCTTTGCTTTTTAAAATAATAGAGGCTGTAGGTAATACCACATTGGACCATAATCACAGCTGTAATAACAGTAATGAATATTATCATCTCAATTTTCTTTGAGAAATGTATATGGTTTTAAACTTTGCAGAGCATTGTCATACAGTCTGTCATTTGATCAAACCTGAATAATGTTTGGAGCATAAAATGGAACACAGAGTTAGACCCAACCCTGGACCAGCAAATATACTTCCTCCTTGGCAGAAATCCACCCACTGGGAGCATGGGATACAAAGCAGGCATTAAGGATATCTTCAAAGACAGCAGAAACCACAAGACCCCCAAAAGCACCAGGTTCTCATTGGTGGAAAAAATAAAAAACATCACCCAAACAGCTTGAAGCCCTAAGGGAATTTAGCCAAACAGCACATTTGTGAGTCCCAATGGTCACCACAGTACCCTATCTGCCCCTTTTATGAAAGAAAAAAAAAGCTTTTCTATTCAGATAATCTAGTTCTCTGTGCCAGAAAACAAAACAAAACACATATTAACATTTTGGAACTGATGCTTACATACAGTGTGAATAACTCTTATACATGAAGGGAGTGCTTCATGTAGAAACCATTGCTCAATGGGACGGCCAATGACATGAGATGGGAAGGATATTTGGGCCAACTGGGCACCAGTCCACTAGCTAAAAGGGGTGGAAGCTTGCCCTTATAGATAGAAAGAAGAGGAGTGAGGAGAATGACTGAGCAGTGGCCTGAATCTCAGAAGACTCTGGCCTGGATCTAGGATGCTTTAGGGAAGATCCTTAAACCATAAAATCTTTGAACCAGAAAGAAGTTCAGAGACTGCTTAATCTAACACATATTTTTGAAAAATCTTGTCTAGACTCTAGAGCATACCTAAAAAGTGATCATCTAGCCTTTGATTAAAGACTCTTCCCACCTCTCTCACCATCCATTCTCTCCTCTACCTCCAAAACGCACACTTTTTTTGCAATGCACTGGGTAAAAAGCTGTGGCTGGGGCTTGCATGAAATGAAATAGACACATACTTAGGGAAATCAAGGTAGAGAAAACTGAAAATAATACAGATAACCATCACATTCCACTTAAGGGTGGATCTAATTGTTAGGAACTTTGTACATGAAGCCTAAATGTACCTCTCTGTATCAATACCTATCTTTGTCTTGTGGGATCAAACAGAACGAGACTAATTCCTCTTTCACATTACAGCTATCATATCTACATGAATATGATTGTCATGTTCTCCCTAAACCTCTTTTCCAAGTTGGACATTCCCAGTTCCTTCAACTGATTCCCCCCCACCCTTTGGCAATTGGGATTAAGTGACTTCCCCAGGATCCTAGAACTAATTAGTATCTGAGGTCAAGTTCGCACTCAGGGCCTCCTGACTCCAGGGCTGGCCTTTCACCCGCTGTACCACCTAACTCTCCCTAATGGATTCTTATATGGCATATTTTCAAGGTCTTTCATTACCTTTGTCACCTTCCCCTGGATGTTCTCCATATTTTTTATATTCTTCCTAAAACAGGATGTCCAGAACTAAACATGGTACTCCAGGTATGGTTTGACCAGGGCAGAAAATAGATGATTAGTTCCTTGATCCTGGATACGAGGCTTCTGAATTCAACTGCTGCTCTTATCCACTTGAGTTATCTCAAATCTAGCTTAATGTTTCTGTAGTTGTGGGATAGAGGCCATACTGCACTGTTCTAGGAGTAAAGCACGAATAAAAGCAACATAAAAGTTACAGTTATTGCCTCAATCTTGAGGCAACAGGTAACCTTCTCAGCAAGGCAGGAACTGGGTTGCTAAGAAGACTGACAAAAGTTAGGAACTTTAACTTCAACAGAAATATATTCAGTAATAATGTAAGATAAAAGAGAAGGAGATTGTGGGGGCAGCTAGGTGGCCTACTGAATAGAGCAGCGGCCCTGGAGTCAGGAGGACCTGAGTTCAAATCCAGCCTCAGACACTTGACATTTACTAGCTGTGTGACCTTGGATAAGTCACTTAACCCCAATTGCCCCTCCAAAACGCAAAAAATTAAACAAAATTTTTTAATTAAAAAAAAGAAAAAGATTGTGAAGGGTGAGCTTTCATCTGGGTACAGAAGTTATTTATCAGCATTCTGATTTCACTTCTGTACATAGGGAGGTGAGAGAAGAATCTATTTATAAAATAAATGTCCTTGAGTTTGTGGTAATCATTTTTAGAGCTCAAAGGCCACTGAAGATGGCCAACTGCCCTCTCATGCTCAAAACTACTCTCAGCATGTGGGGGTTTGACAAAAAATACTGTATAACCTGGAGAATAGGAGTCAGAATAAGTCTGTACTGGCCATACAAAGGAGATTGGGGATATTAGAGTGGTTTAACTGGAGTACCTTAAATGTAGAAGTGAATTGTAACTTACAAGAGCCATGTCCCACTGCAAACAAATCCTTATATTTTGGATTCCTGTAAAAAAAAAAAAGAATCTAAGAGAATGTAATTTTTTGTTGTTGTTTAAAATTTTTTTTTGTTTTCTTGTTTACATCATTCATTTTCATGAGAGTTTTGAATTACAAATTTTCTCCTGTCTTTCCCCTACCCCAACCCCAAAACAACGATCCCACTGTAAAGCCCCTCCCCTGATCTGCTCTCTTATTTTCTGGTAAGGCAGGGAGGGTCTCCCTACCCGCCCCTGTATATCTTAATTCCTAGTTGCAGGTATTGCAGACCTTTAAATTCTAGATTCTTTCAATTCCTCCCGTCACCCACCCCCACTGGAAGGACAAGCAATTCAATACAGGCTGTGGATGTGTGATTATACAGGACATCTTCATAGTGGACATATTGTGACAGTAATCATATGTCTCTCCTTCCTATCCCTCCCCTTTCCTGATGTGTGTGATTCCAGTATCCCTCCCCTAGACCCTGCCCTCCCCTCCGTCATCCCCCCTACTCTCCTGTGTGGCATGATGCCCAGTTTAGCGTTTATGCCATTTCTTCCATAAGCCAAATTCAATTAGAGTAATTGAAAGTAAAGTTGTAACAGTTATCCCTTGCCTCTTCTATATTGGGATGATTAACACTATTTTGTCTCTCCCTGTCTCCTCTCATTCTAGTCCTCTCCCACCTCAGAATTTCACCTTTTGAAATATCATCCCTTCGTATTC
>JAQQSW010021978.1:0-10552 GCA_028646575.1 Pseudocheirus occidentalis
GGGGGGGGGGTGTCGTCTAGATTGGGTTAGGTAGTAGATTATGGGCAATGAATAGGCTGAGGAACAGTTAGGGTATTGTTTTTTTGGGCTTTTTTTTTTGGAGGGCAATTGGGGTTAAGTGACTTGCCCAAGGTCACATGGCTAGTTTTTATGTAAAGTGTCTGAGATCAGATTTGAACTCAGGTCCTCCTGACTCCAGGGCAGGTGCTCTACTCACTGAGCCACCTAGCTGCCCCAAGGAACAGTTAGCCTATTTGAAGGAGTATAAATATATAAATTGAAGTCTGCTAGTAAAAAGGTAGGATTGGGAGAGAAAAGAAAGATTGTCAGCCAGATTCGGAATTTGTTGTGGAAGGAAAGAGAAACTGTAGAAAACAGCTATCAGGCTTTTTGATTAGGGAGAAGGCATATGGGTCGCATATGAGCAGAGGTTACTGAGTGATCAAGATAGGGGAAGATTTTTGAAGTGGCAATTGGGAGTATGGAGCATTCTAACTCCTCTGCCTTGACTAATGAGCTGAAGAGAATCAATCAATAGACATTTATTAAGCACCTACTGTGTGTTAAACACTATGCTAAGCACTGGGGTTATCAAAATAGGCAAAAGGTAGTAGCTTAAAATTTAATGGGGAAAGGGGGGCAGGGCAGGGACAATATAAAAACAAATATGTACAAAGCATGTTACATACAGGATAAGTAGGCAATAATTCACAAAGGAAAGGCACTAGAATTAAGAGGTTGCAGAAGACGTCCAGCAAGGAATGGGATTTTAGCCTGGACTTAAATGAAATCAGAGAAGTCAGTAGGTAGAGTTGATAAGGGAAGAATTCCAGATATAGTAGATAGCCAAAGAAAATGCCCAGAGCTAAAGATGATGATATTCTCTACCTTCTTTCTGTAGTACATGTGTAGGAACAAAGGTGGAGAATACTGGAAGTGATCTACAACTGAGGCTTGGCTGGGTGTAATCAATAATATTGTTGAGGTTTGAGGTTTAGAGGTACTCGAGACCCCAAAAGATTGACACACCAGGTCCTGTCGAATGAATTTGACTCAAGCCTTCTCTCAAAGTTTATTAAAGATTCGCCATAATGGGTAAGCTCTTAAGGAGCCTGAGCATTTGTGACACTTGTATTGACAAACAGGCCAGAACAATCTGATATAGAGTTGATGAAGTGCAGGCTCTGGGAACCCCTTTGAGCTGTTCTTGAATCTTTGAAGTACAGGCTGTGGGAAACCCCTTGAACTCTGATTGAATCTTCCTATTTGATGAAGCATTTGCAGAGGCCATAAGCTTTCACCATGGTTGGGCCTAGACCTCTGTTACTAGCCTAGCCCTCCATTGTCCATCTACTTCCCACTTTTGAGCCTATCAAAATATCAATCCACCCTTGCATTGACCTCATTAACTCCTCCTGAAGACCTTCCCCAAACTCATTACTGGAGTCTGACCTTATTGACTCCTGAAGACCCTCCACAAACTCCTTCTCCAGACAACACCTAGATTCCTCCCACAATCTTTCTCTATATAAGACCTCTTCTTTCCCCCATGTGGTATGAGAGCACCATAGAATGACCTATCACAGACTTACTCTTACTCTGGCCTGCTTGCCCAATCACAGGTGCCTAGCTTCCTTAAGAGTCTACCTAATATGGTAAAGTTTTAATGAGCTTTTAATAAACTTTACTTTTCTTTGGCTGAGAAGACTTGAATTGAATTCATTCGGCAGGACCCAGCATGTTGGTATTTTGGGGTCTTCAGAGCAACCCTAATCCTCTACATTTTATGAGTAACCTCTTCAGAGTGAGTCTGAGTTAGATTAAATTTCAGCACCTTCCTGGAGGCAAGATGGATCTTACATACAGAAAGACTGTGAGATGGACCTAGGAGTGGTCTAGAGGAGCAGGTTAGAGAAGGTCTTGAGGAGGAGTCTAAGGAGGATCTTGAGGAACTGAGGTCAAACTCTGGGTATTGGATTAAGGGAGGGAAATAGTTGAAGGCTACCTGGAGATGAAGGACAATAAAGAGTTAGGCTAGTTTTAAGAGTAACAGACTTAAGTATAGATATTTTGATAGGATCAAGGGTGGGAAGTAGCTGGCATTGGAGGGCTAGGCTAGATTCTTAACCTAGTAACAGATATTTGGGCCTAGCCACAATGAAAGACTTATGGCCTCAGGCAAATGCCTTATCAAGTAGGAAGATTCAAGGAGAGATTAGGGGGGTTCTCAGAGCTGTACCCTATCATTATGATTAAGGGGCCAGAGATCCAAGAAAGAACAGAGTAGAATTGAATTGGTTCACCAGTGGATAAAGATGGGAAAAAGAGCCCTGACAGACAATTGAGAGGTAAAGGGATTAGAGATCAACATGATGATAAAAAATAGGGTTTTGTGAGGAAAAGGAAGATGTGAAAAGTCAATAGATCATGATTGGATAAGGAGATTTGGGAATGCTTGAACATAGAGGTAGTACATTTGCAAGATCAAGGGTATAATCATCTTTGTATGTGCCAGAGTTGGGATAGAGGAGTGGACCAGGGGAAGTGAGTAGGCTGAAGAACTGAGTGGAAAGGAAATGCCCTGGGGGGAGGGGTGGTCTGTAGACATCAAATACCAATATTTTGATTGGATGGTAGATAAGAATAGTGTGAACCTCAAAGGAAGAGGGGTTATTAAGTGAGGAAGAAGAGAATGTGGAAATGGCAATGTGGAGCAAGGAGTATTTCAAGTAGTATTTCAACTCCCCTAATTCAACCAGTGAGCTGAGGATAATGAGTGAAAGTGATGCCAGTACTGGGAAGGGTGACTAGGGAAGCTGTGTCATCAATAGGGAGCCAGGTTTCAGTGACAGCTAATGGATAGAAGGAGTGAGAAAGAAAGAGATTTAAAGCAAAGAGAAGCTTCTTGCCTATGGAACAGACCTTCTGGAGGGCACAATGGAAGGCCTAGGTAGACTATGGTTGAAATTTGGGGTAAGAAGGTTGAAGGGAATGGACATAAGGAATTAAATGGTGGGGGTAAAGGGTAGGGAATGGGATTTGGTTGATTATCTCTAGGAGTTTGGAATCACTTGGATGTGAAGGGTATGACCAGGTTTGAGAATATTCATCACTGAGCAGAAGGGGAGTAAAAGTACATCCAGTACTAGAAAGGGTGGCTAAGCATACTGTATCATCAGGGGGAAAGTCAAATCTTAGTGATTGCCAGAATTTGGAAGAAACGGGTGAAGAAAAGATTTTAGAAGAAGGAAAGTTTGTTGGTTATGGAATAGGTAATCCAAAGGGCACAGTGAAAGGAGTAGATTGGTTGATAAATTGATACTGTAGGACTGAAAAAGATGAGACTAAGGAATCATGGGGGATGGGAAAAGAGGTTTGAATGATGACTTATAGGAGTTCAGAATCACTTGGATGTTATTCTATAGGGCATGCAGGTATGAGAATGTTTATCACTGAGTAAGCGGTACCTACTTTTCATCTTCCCAGAGGAGGCTGAAGATCAGGCAGGAGACAGTGCAGTAGGAAAAGGAAGTTGAACCAGTATAGCAGATGGAAGTCCTGCACCCCTCAGACTTGTCTCTT
Organism: Pseudocheirus occidentalis; assembly: GCA_028646575.1. NCBI lineage: Eukaryota > Metazoa > Chordata > Mammalia > Diprotodontia > Pseudocheiridae > Pseudocheirus > Pseudocheirus occidentalis. The sequence goes on from JAQQSW010021978.1 coordinate 3,583, forward strand.
TCTCTTCCTTCAGGGTACAAACAGCAGGAGAGAGAAAGAGTACAGTCAGAAAGATAGTCATTCCTCTTTGAACTAGAAACCAGATTAGGCAGGAATGGCAGAAGGTGGAAGTTGCATTCTGGCCAATGGATATTCTATCATGTTCTGCAAGTCTCCCATCATAAAGCAGACTATAAGGAGAAATATAAAATATTTGCACAAAGTAACCATAAGATCAAGAACAACATATTCAATGACTAAAAGAGGCATAAATGAAAAGGGAAGGGAATGAGCGATTATTAGGTACTTACTGTATTCCAGGAATTGTGTGTCAAGTGCTTTGCAAATATTATCTCACTCAACATAAACAAAGAATTATGTGATTTGTGAATAAAAACCACTTTTTTTGCTGATGTGGGACGATTTGAGAGTGTTAGGCTAGTAATGACAGGATATCAGGGGAAAATGCATAGGAAGACATCTGGGAGGACTGCCTGTTGCGTTTCAAAAAAGTGTAGAGCTGAAGACACATATTGAGGGCACTGAGGCAGAGATGAGAGGAAATAATGAGGGAAAGTGGATCTACAGATAGCAGCAGGCCGCAGCTCTCTAACCACTCTCATTTAAGGTGAAATCCTGGACAAATCTGTGACCAGAGCCATTTTTGGCAAAAGTCAAAGGGGAGGAATGGAGAAAGAAGACAATTACCAAAAACTGAAAAGGAGAAAGACAAAGGAGACAAAGTATGTCAAGTTCTAAGAAAAATTAAATGAGGATAACATTGATGCTACTGCTGATGACAGTAGCACTTACACAACCCTTTAATGTGTATAAAGCAATTACAAACATCTCATTTTATCCTCACAACACTCCTGAAAGGTAGATGTTATTATTATCCCCATTTCATAGATGAGGAAACTGAGGCAAACAGAAATTAAGTGATTTGCTGAAAATCGCACAAGTAAGTCTCTGAGGCAAAATTTGGACTAAGCTCCTCTGTGCCAACTAGCTGTCTCCTCTGTCGGCCTCAGAGATACAGTGTGGTGATCAGAACAGAATTAATCAAAGGGTGAATTTAGAATTGAATCAACACTTCTAATAATCTATGTTCTAAGGCCCCATCCGCCTCTAAGATGCTGGAATTCTAATGCATTGAAACATTTGCTCAAAGCTATATCTCCATTTTCTCTTTGTGAAATTGGATCATAATGCCTGCTCTGCCCATCTCACAGAATAAAATGCTGCGAGAATGTGAAACTAAGTGAGTTAACACATGGGAAAGAATTTTGAAAAAGTTAAAAGCTTTGAACAAGTGCAAGGTATTATATCAACTGAGTGGTAAACGATTGCAGAACACATCATTAAACATTGTCATAAATTCCCCGAGAACCACAAAATTATGGGACACTCATCCTGCAGTTCTGGGCCTGGCATAACTATAAAATGTCACGCATAGCATGGCAAAGGAGAACTCAGAGCCAAAAGTGGTCCAGAAGACATAAGGTTGGGCTATAAATGTTACATGTCTCAACTCACAGAATGCCTCGTCCCACCGCTCCCGGCTGCTCTCTTCTATTTTCCCATTCTTCAATTCCCTTGTGCTCTCCAGCTCATTCTTGCATTCCCATTCCCCCTTCGCCTCCTCCTCACCTCCTGTCCAAAACACATGGATCTCTGTGGTCTTTGGGTGAGGGATTTGAAAATGCATGGATCACAGAAGAAACAGAGAGATATATGGGTAAAGCAGGAAGTAAAAGAATGTACATTGAAGGGGGAAGGGGGAATGAGTGATCTAGAATTCAGAATGAGAAAATGAAGTCGTTAGGACCAAAATTATGGTAAAACAGTGTTAAAACATAGGTTGGAGCTAGTTGGAGCAGTCACCTTGAAGCACAGTTTATTAAAGCATGGAATGCAAGAGATGGAATTGAGGCTAAGGAGGTGAAGGAAATTTCCTATGGTCACTCAGAGAATGGCAAAGCTAGGATATTATTTTCAGTCATCTGATGTCACTCTAGTCATCTTTCCAAGGCAGCATGTCATTTTTCCATGTTCATTGCTCCATTACTAATGCCATATTGCAAAAAGGATTTTAACTGATGGCATCTTCACTGCAATTTTGATAGAGAAACATAATTTTCATTATCAGCTTCTACAAAAGATAAACAATAAAATACAGAAAAGAACACACAAAAAGAATTTTTTAATCTTTATAAATTTATCCAATCAGGCAGATAATTCAGCCTCTGTTCATAAACAATCACAAAAAATAATGCCCAATTAGCATGAATAGTTCATAGGTGGATTATACAGCAGAACAAATATACCCTTAAATACTTATTTAAGTGTTTTATAACTATCTGAAAATATTGGTCTTTTGATAATACTTTCTTTAATGGTTGGCATGTTTGAATGTTTGACATTTAAAATACAGAATTACAGAAGTACCATAGGAAAAAGAGGGAAGGTGGTACAGAACCATTGACTCTATGAGTTGGAAGGGAATTGAATTTTTCTATACCAGAGGTTCTTTTTTTTTTTTTTTTTTTAGTCATGGACTCCTTTGTCAGTCTGGGAAAGTCTGGGAACTTCTTTTCAGAATAATGTTTTTAATGCAAATATATATACACACATATATATATATGAGATTATAAAGAAAAACAATTTTATTGTAAAGACATTATCAGAGTTTTTTAAAGTTCCTAGACCCCAAGTTAAGAAACCCTGATTTCAATCCCCATCTGAACAGAAAACCTCTCTATAATATCTCTGAGAAGAACTTTATCTATCTCTTCTTTGAACTCAGCTATAGGAAAAGCCACTACCTTCTAAGGGAAACCATTACAACTTTTTAGTATCTCTAATATTAGGAAATTTGCCTTTCTGTTTTTCAGAAACTTGCTTCTCTAAATTCCATCCATTTCTCCTTGCTCTGCACTGTAAATCGAAATCCCTTTTTATGCAATAGCCCATCAAACATTTAAAGATAGCTTTTATGTTCCCACTTTAAGAGATAGTGTTGGACTGCAATATGGTGACCTGGGTTCGAGTTTAGGATCACCAAACTCACTAACTCATGTTATTTATACTCACACCTATGTTTACAATGATGGAAAATACCTGCAGCAGGATTTAAAGCCATGTCTCTTGACTTCAGGCTTCCATTTTTTTTTCTACTATGACAAACTAACTCTCTGTTTATAATATGCAGAGAACAATTTTAAATGTGCAGGATTACATTACATTACATGAACAGGATCCAGCACTCCAGGCCTATGATTATATGGTTTTATACTGTATAGCGTATTATTATCTGTACTATCAAGTTCTCACTCAGTTCCAGGTCACTTGAAAATCTGGATACTAAGCTTGCCATCTGGTTGTAGAGAAGAAATAATGAACATAAGCAAAAGTCATTATCAGCAGTCGCATCATGGAAAACAAATGAACAAAAACCACATTTATTAAGTGCTTATTATATGCCAGACATTGTGCTAAGTTCTGGAAAAGGAAAGGAAAGGCATAAATACTGTTACGATTGACTACATATGGAAAATGTCCTTTGGCCTTGTTTTCTGTATGCTATAGTACAGTAAAGTTTGGTTGGTTGGTTGGTTGTCCTTTATTTTCAAAGAGGACCAAAATAGCATCACTATGTTAAGAGTCACGTTACAGTGTGTCTGACAGTGGCTGATCAGACCAATACAAGCTCAGGATGCTCTGCCACAGGTCGGGCACAAATAGTCCATGGGAACATTTGGGGTGGACTCTATAAAAGTGGCACATCTCACATTCCTTTTGAGCTATTTTGATTCTGCTTTGCTCACAGAAGACAGAACCTTCTCTGATGAAGGAACACCATGCTGGACAGTCCTGTACCTGTATATCCCATGTCATGCAATCAATATCAGAGTTCTTAAGAGAGACCTTGAGAGTGTCCTTGTATCACTTTTTCTAACTACTATGTGAGCGCTTGCTCTGTGTGAGTTCTTCATAAAACAGTATTTTTGGCCAGTGTACAGTGGGCATTCAGACAACTTGGTCAGCCCATCAGAGTTGCGTTTCTGCAGTAGAGTTTAAATGCGTGGCAATTTTTGTTTGAGAAAGTACCTCGGCATCTATTATCTTATCTTGCCAGAATCTTCCTAAGACAACTCAAATGGAAGTGATTCAATTTCCTGGCATGGTGCTGGTAGACTGTCCAGGTTTCACAGACATACAACAATAAGGTCAGCACAATAGTTCTGTAGTCCTTTGGTTTGGTAGTCAGTGGAATACCTCTTCTCTCCCACACTTTCCTTTGGAGGCTCCCAAACACTGAGCTAGTTCTGGCAATGCCTGTGTCAACCTCGTTATCAATGCATACATGCCTAGAAAGTGTATTGCCTAGGTAAGTGAACTTATCCACAGTATTCAAAACATGTCCATTTGTTGTAACTGATGGTTCCACATATGGATGGTGTAGTACTGGCTGATTGAGTGCTTTCTTGGTATTAATTGTTAGGCCCAAACTATCACAAGCAACAGAGAATTGATCCATACTTCGTGCATCTCAGCTTCAAGAGGCTGCACTGAGTGCACAATAACTTCAAACAAAATCATGCACCAACACTCCCTCCACTTTGGTCTTGGATTGTAACCTTTTCAAGTTGAAGAATTTACCATCAGTGAGATAGCTGACATTGATTTACCCTGGGTTCATTCTCATTGAATGAATTTGACAACAATGACTGAAAACTTCATGCTAAACAGCATGGGTGTAGGGGTGGCTAGGTGGCACAGTGAATAGAGCACCAGCCCCATAGTCAAGAGGACCTGAGTTCAAATCTGGACTCAGACACTTAACACTTACTAGCAGTGTGACTTTGGGCATTGCCCTACTTTCCCCCCTCCAAAATAAGAAGAAATTAATAAAAATTTAAAAATAAATAAAAAGCATGGGAGCAAGCACACAACCTTGTTTCGTTCCACTGGTGCCTATGAAAGTGCAAGAATGTTGTCCATTATCCAGAAACTGGGCAAGCATGCGGTTGTGAAATTGACATAAAATACTGACGAATTTCTCTGGGCAACCAAATTTTGACAGAATTTTCCTTAAGCCCTCATGATTGACAGTATCAAAAGTCTTGATCAGATCTACAAACGTTGTGTACAGAATTCTATTTTGTGCCTGGCATTTCTCTTGGAGTTGCTGGGGCAGCAAACACCATATCAACTGCCCCTTGGCCCTTTCTGAAGCCGCACTGGCTCTCAGGTAGATGACTGTCTTCCAGCTGAAGGATCAGTTTATTAAGAAGGACTCTGGCAAGAGTCTTGCCAGCAATGACTAAGAGAGAGAGACCACTCTGTGATTGTCACGGGACAATTTCCTTTACTTTATAGAGAAGAACAATGGGGGCATCCTTGAACTTCTAGGGGTTAACCTCCTCTTGCCATATAACCCAGAAAATTTCAGTCAGTTTTGTATGGGAAATGGACCCCACCTCCCCACATACACACCTTTTAAATCTCAGCTGGAATAGAATCACACAAGGTGATTTGTCACATGAAAAGAGCCTAATGGCATTCAAAACCTTTTCTCCAGTTGGAACTTCAGCTAGGGAGGGATTGACTTCAACCTGAAGTTAAAAACAAAAAAAAGCCAACCAATGACTTCAGTATTGACTGATGACAATCTGTTGAAAATCCTATGGACATGTTTCAGCTCATCTCCCTCTAGGATAATATCCTCTACACTAATTAATGTGGCTCTGTTAGCACTGAGTAGTTGAGATGCACCATAGGTCTTTGTCCCATAAACAGCCTTTCATGGCATTATAAAAGCACTTTGGATTGTTACTATCAGCATAAAACTGAAATTCATCTGTCTTCTTACTGAGTCGATTCCTATATCTCTATAGACTTCTCTTGTAGTTTCCTTTTGATGGAATTAAATGCTGCCTTCTTAGAGAAGGATGAACTATCTTGTTGATAAACCCTGTAGAATTTTCTTTTTTTTCATTTAGCAGCTTCTGAATTTCCCTATCAGTTTAGTCAAATCAGTCTTGATGTTTGCCAGTGTTCTGACCCAGATGAGCACATGCAGTGCTATATACCAAATCACTGAAAATTGCCCACTCCTTTTCTGCAACACTGTTGTCAATTGTGTGCTGGCTCAACTTTCCTTCCAATCTAGCAACAAACTGTTCCTGCTCAGAAAAATGCTCTAATCTATTGGCATTAATTCTTCTAGTAGTCATTTTGCCTTGGGGCCATTGCTTTTGTAGAATGTGAATATTTATCTTAGAGAAGATAAGTCTGTGATCAGTCCAGTACTCTGCACCACACTTTGCCTTCCTCACTCTCACATACTGTCTGTCTCTTCTCTTTTACAGTCACATAGTCATTTAAATGTCAATATTTGCTGAAACGGTACACCCATGAAGTTTAGGTAAATGGAAGGCAGTGTTGGTCATGATATGCACAAGTCTTCAATAGTAAGTAATCATTGCTGTCTGCTGTTTCCAACTCCATTCCTCCCAAGGAATCCCTGCCATGTCTGGTAGCCTAACACTATTCTAGCATTAAAGTCACCCAGAGATATGAGCTTGTCCTCTTTTGGCACATTGATGACAAGGGTCTCCATGTCTTCATAAAAGTTTTCTTTGACCTTGTCAGGGTTCATCATGGTGGGAGGATAGGCACTGATGATGGTGGCATGGCATTTTTCTTTTTTTTTTTTCACAAATAACAGCCAATTCTTTTTTTTATTTGTTTTCTTGTTTACATTATTAATTTTCATTACATTTTTGAATTACACCTTTTCTCCCCGTCTTGCCCCTGTCCCAACTCTAAAACAGCAGTCCCACTGTAAAGCCCCTTCCCTGCTCTGCTCTCTTTATTTTCTGGTGGGGCAGGGAGGGTATCCCTATCCCAGCCCCTGTATATCTTAATTCCTAGTTGCAGGTATTGGAGAACTTTGAATTCTAGATTCTTTTGATTCCTCCCTTGT
>JAQQSW010021979.1:0-10552 GCA_028646575.1 Pseudocheirus occidentalis
AAGAGAGATCTTATACAACTGATAAATTTCCTAGAGACACAAGGAGAGTAGTGAACATCTTCAGAAAGGTTGAAAATTTAATTTCTTTTTTTTTCCTTTTAGAAAGACTTTACTGAAAAACCACAGGTGGTCATAAAAGCATCCAGACAGCTACAGTCTTACTTGGGATCATACTACAGTACTGTGAAAAAAAAATATTTCATTAAAAGCTCTACAAAAGATACTTGCTAACAATAAGAAAGAACACATTTTCACAGAACTTGAGAATTGTGCAGAGTACAAAACACATTTGCTAAGCTAGCACAATATTTTCCCTTTTTATTCAGATGTAAAGCTTTCTTCTGCCATAAAGAAAATCAGTATACATTACACTCAAGTGGAGACTTAATCTTTCCAGTCCTTGGTAGGCACTGCAGGACTCCAGGCATGCATGCCATAGACCTAGAATTTTCACCATTTTAGCCTCAGAACAAGGCTGATTTGATTTTACTGGGAAAGCGCAGACATCAAGATCAAATGCTCCATAAAGCATTCATTAAATTTAAAAAATTCTAGTGTTGCCTGCCATAGATATGCAATATAGGCGTATGTAAAATAAAATAAGGTATTTTTGACATTAGAAAGAACATTTAAATTCTTGAAAGAACCAATCAGAGATTCTTCATCTCTTTTTGGTGTCAGGTCCCTTTTTGCATTATAATGGTTTTTTTAAAGACAGATAAAAAATACATAAGATTTTGAAAGAAACCAATTGTATTGAAATAGATATAAAATCTTTACAAATATGCTTACACACTTAGATTAAGAACTTCTAAATAAGTAATCTTATCCAACAAAAACATTTGTATGTTAGGCTATATTTTAATGGTCTAGTTTTACAATATTTTCCTATCCTGTTTCATACATCTCTTGATGAAGTTAATACTTTGACCCAAACTGATGGTAGTTCATTCTACCCCTAAACCAAATCAGACCCCAGTTATGATCCAGGTAGACAGTGTGCCAGGGCTTAGGATGTAATGGGAGCAGGGGCAGGGTTCACTTAGTGAATATCTTATTTACCACTGCTATGGTGCAAAGGAAACCTAAGAAAATGAACCATTTACAGAACCAAATGATAGTATGTTATTAATGTTACCAAGTTCAGAGGAAATACTGACAACCTGAACACAATCCATGTACTTCATCACAAAGGAAAAGGGCACCTTCCAAAAAAGGAAGAACCTGTTATTTAAATCAATAATGAGACATGACTCTTACAGAGCTCACAAGTCAGACGGATAAAAGTTTAAATAGAAAACATCTGTCTTTGGCTGTTAAACTGATGCCTTTTTCTGTAAATACTTCATACCAAGTTGGTTTTTAAAGAATAGTTTGCAAGAGTCTATTGGAGAGAATATTAGGACTTCCTGGAAGTCCTAACAACAGGCCTGGCTTCTGTCCCAGTGGACTTGTGGTGAGGCCCACATATCACTTGACCTCTCAGACTCAGCCTTCGTGTCATATGTGTAAGGAGAAGAACACTTTCCATCTGCCACACACAGGACTTCTAAAGGACTAAATCACAGTCCTGGGGAGGTACTTTAAATTGCTTGGAAGGTTTTATAAATTATAAAGCTTTATATCAAAGAATCCCATTCATAAATTCTCATTACATCAATAGGTGTTTCGCATGTCGGATAATACTTGGGCCCTTTGCATTGAATTGAATATTGAAATTGAATTGAATTGAAATTCAGAATTTTCCTTCTTTACCTAGATGCCATTGATAGGTATTCTTGACAAAGACTGACATCTATTCGGATCACTACATAGTACTTTTGAGCCTCTTTCTTACCTAGATTAGCTGAATATTATTATTTCTTACCTTATTCAGCTGAAATTTAGATGAAGTTTCCTTCATCTAAAAGTGAAAAAATCCTCTCTCTTAGAAATTGCTAGAAAGAAGTCTTCTGAAAAGAAAGAACTGTGTTCTCAGGAAGGATTTATGAATCAGTGTGTTTTGACCTCTTGTTTAGGCCTGTACCTAATCTGGGCCAACTAAACACACCCGTCAAAATCCAAACCGTTCTGGAATTAGTCAATCACACACAGTCATTCCTACATCTACTGTCATTTGTTAAGTACCACTTGTGTGTAAGAGCTCTGTGACTGGTAGTCCTCAGTTACTAGAAGAAACAGGCATTTGTGGCCTGGACAGCAATGTTGATGCTCTGCCAGGAGTCGAGCTTTCTTTTAGGTACCTTCCCTAGAGGTCTGAAGCATATTCACGGAAACCTTTGCTTCCTTTCACTCAGTGCTGCCCACCCTATTACCCAGATCTTAAGCACCATCAAACTTCATGCAGTTTTTTTTGTATCTCTGTTGGCCGTCTTGATGCCAACTTCCTCAGCTGGCATCCTCCTTTTAGGTGTCTGGCATTCTTTTATCATTTGATATTCCACCTGACTATTTGTCATCTCCACCAGGATGTCCAGCCCACACTTGAAACTTAACATGGCTAAAGTTGAACTTGTCATTTCCCCCTGTAAGTAGGTGTTTTTTTTTTCAGTTTTCCCATTACTGTCAGTTATAATACTTCTTTGTTTGTCCCCTATGCTTCCATTCCTGAAGTTATCTTTCATTTCTGATTCACCTACAAAATCCAGTCAGTTACCAATTCCTACAAAATCTTAGTTCTAAATGTCTCGAGGATTTCTTCTTCGTTTTATTCCAGATTCTTACCATATTATGCCTGGCTGTAACAAGGTACTAAAAAAAAGTATAATAACACATAGAATGGTAGAGCAAGAATATTGTCTAATTTCCTGGTTTTGTAAATGAGTAAACAGAATTCCACAGAAGTGAAGTCAACTGTCTAAGATCACTCAATCAGGGGGAAAAGTCAGGACAAATATCTAGTTCTATCGCTGCTTGACCCAATGTTCTTTCCTCTATTCCATTTTACCTTGTGACTATACCCTCTTTGGTCCAGATTTTCCAGTAAATCACTGCAAGTAAAAACACCTTTATCATTTCAGAACTTTGCTCAAAGAAACTAACTACTTATGCTATCGATTACCTATGAGGGAAACTCTAAGCTACTTTCATAAGAGACTCTGAATAGAATTATTTGGTTTTATTTTGTAATGTTTCAGTCTTGTTTAGGTCTTTTGGAGAGGTGAGGGAATAAAAACAGAACCCCTCCCCCATCTTCCAGTAGAACATGCTTTCTTAACTTTAGCCCATGGATCTGTGGATAGATTTTAAGGAATCCAAACTTTATGAGGAAAAAAAAAGCAACCTTCATTTTCACTAAACTAATTTAAATTTAGTATCTCCTTTATTTATTGAAAGAAAAAAACCCCACTATTCTGAGAAGTCCATAGTCTTCACCAGATTTCCAGAGAAGTCTGTCCATGATTCAAAAAAGGTTAAGAATCCTTACATTAGAAACAGAGATTCCTGAAAGGGTTGCAATGATGCAATTTCTCATCTTTTAGGTCAGGAACCCAAAATTCCAAACCGGGCTGTCCTTATGCTACTATTAAGAGTATGACTATGAGATCTCTCATAACATTTACATCATACACGGCAATAGTGATGATTTCCCTCCCAACATTTAGAGGCAGAAGAGGCACAACTAAAGAGCTGTCTCTATGAAACTTGGGGGGGGGGTGTTTTCTTCTTATAAATCACCTAACAAGGCCAAAAGTAGTAGGGAGGCTATAGCAAAAACATACAGAATTTATGTTCATTTTCACTCTGGTGTCTCGCCATTTGAGACCACATCACTCCCTGGTTCACTCTTGAGGTCAAGTCAACAGCTAGGTCATAACACACTCTTCCAGTCTTCCAAATTATAGGGTCACATATTTCTTGTTTCTTGCTTTTGCTTTAAAAAATAAGTGATTTTTTTTCTGACAAGTCAATGACTCAAGAATGAAAACTCACGTTTTTGCTTTCTTGCCTTTTTATGCATACACTTAGGGTTTGGAGATGATAGGTCATGTGACAAATAAGGTCAAAGGAACTTCTGAAGAGTTAATTATGTCTGCTTTAATTCTATCCTTTGCAAGAATGTGTATGTACTTGCATCTTTAGGGTTACTGCTAAAAATTGTATTCTTAATTTGTAGAAGTAATTTTGGTAAGTTTATTTACTTGCATTAAATTAGAAATATCCTCAAAAACCTATGTGTTTGCTAGTCCTTTTATATACTTCTCTCTTTTGTGAAGAAAGCAGAGTCTGTTTTATGGAGTGACATTCAGCCCATCACAAATCTCAATTGACCAAAATTTCAAAATTCCAGGAATTACTACCTAGAAAGGGGAGTTGTATCAAATGCTCAAGTCTCCTCTTAACCCAGCATTTAAGAAAGTTCAGAAAATGACTTTAAATTTGCCCAACCAATCCCATTTCTCATTCTCTGCCATGTGAGTTTGCTACAACCAATAGAATTTCCATAAGCATACATACTAACACACTTTCCTCTCCTTTCCCTTAAATATACATACAATGCCAATTCTATATAAAATTGTGAGTTAAACAAGGTTTGTTTTGGGATCTTGGCTTCCCAGGTCTGTGCTCTTTCTCATACTCAGGAAAACTTACCCCTAAGTGGTCTGGTTTCATTTTGTTTTCACTCTAACCAAACTTGCTCTTAAAGAAATAGCCCATTCACATTAAAAAGTGAATGCTCACTAGGACTTACTTTGTTGGTTTCTTCAAGGAAAAATCACTTTTCAGAGGATGCAAAAGTTTTGACCCAATGGAATGAAGCTTGTGATGATTTGGGGCTTTAATAAGCAGTTAGATCATAATTTTAGGGAACAGACAAAATGGTCTTCCTAAGACCACTGAAAATCTGTCCCATAGATAGCTGCCTCTTACCTACATGTAAGGACAGGTTTCCTTGTTGACATTCTGCTGTGTCGTCATGTTTGCCATTCCCTGCTCCCTTTCATCAATCCTCCTATAACAGGAGTTAGCTAAAGAATCCCCTTTTCCCCAGCTGGCCTCCTCTCCCTTTCTTGCAGTGTTACACACCACTTGATGGCTGAGAACCTGGCCAGGTGTAACGTTTGAGAAGCCCTCCCCACTCCAACCCCATGCTCACTTCAATTTTAGTTTGCTCCTTTTTCAGACTGTTCCACCTTCTGTGACTTGGTCTTGGGCAGGTAAATCTCTCCCTCCACTCCCTCCTCCACCTTTTCAGTTTTCCTTTATGTGCTGTCGAAGGTATATTCTTTGAGAGCAGGAACCATCTTTTTTTCTTCTAAGTATCACCAGCCCTCAGGATAACGCTTGGGACTTGCTAAGCATTTACAAAGTGTTTTATCTCTCACATCTATCTTTTGTTCAATCAGTTAATTTTCTAGAAGTTTTTCCTGACCAACATATTGATCTTTCTTTCCCATTTTTCATTCCCTTTGGGTTTGCCGTACTATGATCCAGGTATAAGTCTTATCTCCTAATGTCTCCCTATCTTGATTAAAGTTTCTTCAGGGCAAGGACCCTTAAGTTCTTATGAACTGATACCTTGAATTCTTTCTTTTATAATCTTCACTGTTCCAGCTACTTGAATGTACTTGTTAGAAGACTAAGCTAATTTAAAAAAGAAGACTTTTGTTGTTGTTGTCTTTCCTCCTATTGAGAGCTAATACAATGTCCCCATCATTGTCCCCAGGCACTTACGTGGTGCAGTGGAGCAAACTCTGGGCATGGAGTTAAGAAGAACTGAGTTCAAATCAGGCCTTAGACACTTACTAGGTGTTTGACCCCAGTCACATCACTTAACTATTTGTCTTGGCTTCCTCATCTGCAAAATGAACTAGATATGGAAATGGCAAACCACTCCAGTATCTTTGCCAAGAAAACCCCCAATGGAGCCTATTGAAGAGTTGGACATGTCTGAAATGACGAATAACCATCACTATTCCCATCTTCCCTATCATTAGCTCAGTTCCCTTCCCTGTCTTGGCTCACAGCCCCTACCTATGACAAATGAGATTTTAGCTACATAATCATATAGTTTCTTAATCATTTCACTTCTTAATAAACAATAATAAGCCTTCACATATTTGTATAGAACTCTGACCTTTTCAAAAGTGTTTGTCATTGATTACCTAGTTTTATCTCCACAACACCCTATAAGATACGTATACTACTTTTATTTTATTTTTTACATTTTACATAAGAACAAACAGGGGGATTAATTGACTGATGTAACATCATACAACTTATATGAGGGAAGGAAACCATACAAGGGAAGGAAAAGGAAACCGTTTTTTTCAAAACATATTTTCTCACTAATTTGAGTCCTAAAAATGCAAGTTGGAGAAGCTTCTAAATTGCCTGAGTATTAGTTATGGACTCACCCTGACAACTACAGAAAACATTGTTGCTGTCTTGCCAGGACAGTGTGAAGAATCCACTCTTTTATCAGTTTTATTATCTTTAATTAAAGTCATCATAAATTCTACCTTAACCTTTTCTCCAGGGGCATTGGGGGTCTGGATATGGATTTTTGACATGAGGCTAATACTATGAGCTTTTTTTCTTATCTCTTGAAAACAGCCCCAATCTGCTGCTCTAGAATTCTCTGTGTTTTCTCTTCTCATTTCATCAATTAATTCTGTTTTGGAAATTCTTTCAAGGCTCCTGTATTCTGACCTCTATTTTTAAATGAACAGAGCAGTGCAAAGAAGCTGGCATTCTCTCTGTCACGCTGTGACTAATTTTTGCCAATGTTATCAGTCTTTCTTCCTCTTGGACCCCAAACACTTGCACACATAGAAAAAAATGCTTTTAACTTGCCAGCTTCATGGTCATAATAAAAACAAAATGCCTTCCATTTGTAAAACACTACAGTTTTTAGAGCACTTTCAAATTCTGCACTGTTTGGAAAATCCTTCCTGAAACTATTAACTTTATTCTTTTTTTAGGAAACATGCCTAAAATTAAGCCTATTAACTTTCTCCCTCATCCCACATTGTGTACAGCCCATCCCCCCACCAGCCCATTAGAGCCGAGGACTTCAGGACCTGAATGGCTAAACATCTCTCCCCTTAGTACCCACTAACTAGAGCATGGGTATTGAAGCACTATAATGCCAATTTAAACGTGACTAAAATATTTTTCTGCCTCTGTCTACCAGGTACCCCAACTACCAGTTAGAAAATGAAGAATACAGATAAGGAGCTTTTGTTTTTAATCTCTAAGACTCACAGGAAGTGTTTTCAATTTTCCCCCACTGAAACAGCCAATCATCTTGTTGATATACAGGCCTGATAGTACCTGCCTCTGGACAACTATTGAACCTGTCAGGTAGAAATAAATAAGAATGACCTGAAAAAAACCAAATATTACCTAAAATTTAAGCTTTAAATAACCACAGACATGCATAGAGCAATAGCTAGTAATTCTGGCACCTGCTGTATATACATACACATACATACATACATACATACGTATACAGATAGATAGATATTACATATGATATAGACAAATACATGTTATAGATTTAGTTTACCAGGTAGATACAAGCTTTCCCTTCCCCCAATCCACTTAAGTCAATGAATTGACAACTTCTCAACAACTCTCCCTATGTAGTTTAGTTTATCTATCTTTTTGCCAACTCTATCTTATTGCTCCCATTGGCCTATTCATACACTTACTTATTCAGCCAACAAATAAATAGCTTTAAATACAATCAAGACACTATGCTAGGCACTGGTAATATAGGATAATAATGATATAGGAAGACTATAATAAATAATATAGTTCCTGACCTTAAGGACCTTACTGGGCACAAGCAGAAACTTAAATGGTACCCACATCAAAGAAATCCAAGATAGTGTGCTGTGGCAATAAAAGAGAGAGACAAACGTTCTAGAGGAAACTTTGAGCACAGAAAGAACAGTTGAAGTCCCATAGAGCCCACTATAAAACATTTCTGAACCAGGCACCTTAAGACCTTAAATCAGCCAGACAACAAGTATTGCTTAAGCACCTACTATGGGCCAGCTCTGGGCTAGGTGCTGCAGATGCAAGTCCAAAGAAGGAAACCACTCTTATCTCCAAGTAGTTTATGTTCTAATTTGGGGAAAATAGCAAGTGCACAAAATATATACAGCATAAATATAAAGTTAATGAAGCCATATACAATCATATAGTAGCTAAATGCAAGTTATTCTGAGAGAAAGGGTAGACAATAGTAATTGAGGGCCTCAGAAAAGGCTTTATTCTCAAAGTGCCTCAGTTACATCTTAAAGGGGAAAAACTATGAGACAGAGGTAAGAAAAAGAAATATATTCTAGGCAAAGGCAGGGGGATGGAGATGAAATGAGGTGTTAGTGAAGAAGAATGAGGTCAGTTTGTCAAGATTGCAGAGAACAGGTGGGAGAGTAATGTTCAGTGAGACTGGAAAGACAGGGGGGCTTTGCAAACACACATACATATATATATATATATGTATGTATATATGTGTGTATATATTTATATATGCACATATATGTATTTGTATAGATATAGCTATATATGTATACCTATCACAGATATATATATATATACACACACAATACATATATACATAGTTTAAGCTATAGGTACACGTGTATATATCTTATATTCACAAGAAACCACTAGAGTTTGTTGAGTGGGGAAATCACATGATCAGATCTGTGCTTAAAGGAGATGGCTTCAGGAGAAGTGAACAGGAGATACTGGAGCAAGAAGAGACAAGAGAGAGGGGCACAAATACAAGGGTGTTCTGCTAATCAATTGCAAAGGTGACAAGGGCCTAAATTAAGGTGGTAGTTTTGTGAGTGAAAAAGAGGAGTAAGATGTGGTAGATGTTGCGAAGACAGAAAAAGCATATTTGGGTAACTAATTGGAAATATAGGATGAGACTGAGGAATACAGGATAAGGCTGAGATTATGAACTGGAGACACATGAAGTATTAGTAATGCCTTGTTAGAAGATATAGAGAAATTTGGAAGGGTGTATGGTTTAGTGGGAAAGATAATTAGTTTGGTTTTTAATATGTTAAATTTGGGATATCTCTGGGAGACGTACAGGAGAAAGACTGGGAGACCGGGGCTGGATATATACAAGCATACATACATACATACACACATGTACAGAGATAAGTGTGTGTATCTTACCTGAATAGAGCAAATCCATGGGAGGTGAGGAAGAGGACAAGTGGCAGAAATGTAGAGGGAGGGAAGGAATGAAGAATGAGGGAGGGAGAGATAAGGGAGAAAGAGAGAGAGAGAGAGAGAGAGAGAGAGAGAGAGAGAGAGAGAGAGAGAGAGAGAGAGAGATTCTTAACCTAGAATCTGTGAAGTTAGTTTAAAAAGAAATTTTTGATAATTGTATTTTAGTATAATTGTGGACTTTTTATAAATTGATATATTTAATTTTATGCATTTAACGATATCATTATGAGGTATCCATGGGTTTTTATCAGATTTCTTATGGGGTCCTTGACACAAAAAAAGTTAAGAAATTCTAGATAGAGAGCCTAAGACAAACCATTGGGGGAACATCCATAGTTTGGATGTTTGATGTGAATGAGGAGTACTCAGTAAAAGAAAGAGCAGAGAGGTCAATCAGGACATGAACCAGGAGAGAATAATAGCACAGAAATGTGAAGAGAAGAAAGTATCTAGGAGAAAAGGGTGGTCAACACTGTCAAATGCATCAGACTATCTTAAAAATATAAGGATTTATGAAAGGACATTGGATTTGGTGATTAAGAGATAACTGATCATTTGAAGGTGTAGGTCAAGTTGAGTGAGGAGATTGAAGGACAGATTTTAGCCAGATTCCAAGTGATAAAACTCTCTAGTTTTATTTAGAAAGATTCTTGAAAAGTAGACTCACTTTATCATTGGGACCTTATGTGAAGCCTTTTTACCACGATAAAACCTTCACTTCATTGGCATAGCCTTTAAAAGCCCAGGGCCAACTCTAAGTTACAAGTCAGGATCAGGAATTTTAAATAGCATTGTACGTAAAAATTTTAGGTAAACATTAGGCTCTGGATAAATTTTTTAATAAATCATTTTTGGAGATATGCTTATACCACATATCCTATATTCTACTTTAATGTCCTATAGTTTTACTATAGCATATTTCAGAAGGTCATTTCAAATGAATAGGGTTCTTCACATATCAATCATTTCGTATTTATTAGATTTTCTTTGGTTCCACTGGATGAGTTTTCTTCAACAAAGTTAATAAATATTCAGGCATCAATGTGTATTTTGGAAAGAATATTTGAATGATAATATCTTAGAGATGAAACTGTAGGCTCCAGTTGCCTATAAATGAAGAACAATTTTACTGATTTTTAATAGGGGTATATTTCACATGGAAAATGAGGTGCCTTCAATAACAAACATGTTTTCCTTATATTTATATTTTCTTATGTACGTATATCCTTTAAAAGTGTTTTATTGTTACAACACTGATTACTAACTATATTTTCCATTCACTAATTGACTAATAATGTTCTATAAAATTAATTTTTATAATATGAATAATTATAAGACTTTTTTTTTT
>JAQQSW010021980.1:0-10552 GCA_028646575.1 Pseudocheirus occidentalis
TGTCTCCCCAGGAACTTAGATTGCTGAGGGCTTGCCTCAAGTGAAGATGAAAGAAGGGCCCTTCCTTGGCCTTTCCCTGCTGAGATGTTATCTTGACCTTGTTATGGTTTAAGGGTGGATGGCCTTTTGTGCTCTCCGGCTCCCTTTTGAGAAAGTGCTTGTTGTTAATGGTGAAAGTGCTTGTTGTAATTACTTTGAGTCCAGGGGTGGGAAACCTTTGACCTTTTTGTGAGTGTACTTTGTTTATGATTGGAAACTGATCTCCATTTGAGAAGAACTCTCTCTTTTTGAGAAGAGACTTTGACTGACTAAAAAGAATGTACTGCCTAGGGGTGGAGTAGTCTGATCTCCCTTTGAGAAGACACTTTGACTAAAAGCATGTACCATCTAGGGAGTACCCAGAATGAATTAAGAACTTACTTGTGAAATGAGTGAGTTATACTCTATTTTGATTTTCCCTGCTCTGTGAAAGTTGACTGAATAAATGGGGTTTGCTATGCTGGTAATCCGAACCTTGGAAGCTGACTTTGTTTGGCATTACACCTACCTACCTACCTACCTACCTACCTATCTATCTATCTACATCTTAGAACACGTATGGTTAATCTGGATTTTAGGCTTCCTTCTGTGGAAGAAATCCCAAATTCCTCTAACACTAAGGTCTCTTTGAATCTTGCCTTTCATCTCTGGAGTCCTCTTTGGGGCCTGTATTCTTCTGCTTTTGACAATTACAAGTATCAACAGAATTAGGGCTAATAAACATCATGTGGGGCCCTGGGGGAAGCAAAGGAAAGAGAATTGGGCACATTCTGAATGTAGGCATAGGGATGGGAATTAGCAGGGTGCTCTTTCACATCATGGTGTATTCCAGGGATTTCAAGGGCTTTAACCTATTATGTTATCTCTCCACTGAGAATCAGCACTGTCAGGTCTGAGAGGCCCTAGCACCATTTTAGAGGAGCTCAGGACTGACTTGGTACTAAAAACCCAGATCTTGTGCAACCCCATTTGTACCCCTCTCCCCAGCATTCTTGGAGAATATCCCACCTTGTTACAGAACAGGCCTTTCCCTGATTAGAGGTGACTCTCTAATCAGATGGACTGTGGGCGTCTTGAGACAGTCCTGATGTTCCTCCTCCCATTGCTTTGGTTTCTGCCCATCAGCTGGGCTGATATCCTTTTCTTTCCTCTTAATGAAGCAGGGCAGTCAAGGTTAGAAGGCCTGAACACTGAGAAGTCCCTTGTAGTTAGCCAGCATATCCCCACTTATATTGCTGTGGACAAAGTTAGCCACAGCGGCTGCTCATGTTTCCTGCGAAAATTCAGCCTTTTCATTGTTTCTGAACAGCCTCTCCCCACCTCCATCTCCAAGGCTTCCCAGTACCTCAGATCCAATCAAAGCAACTCCCCATCCCCCACATGCAAGCACCTGACACAGCCTTTGAAATATTAGCCTTAATTATCTTGCTGTGAAAACCCCAACCAGCAAAAGAAACAGGAGAGTGGGCAGAGGGAAGGCAATTTTATAATGCAAATAGTACAGAGGTTAAATTTAGGATTTCAAATAGAGAACCCATCTCTGGTGGAGGGGAGGAAGGCAATGGCCCAGGGTGGGTCCAGGGAGAGTAATGAGAAAATCCCGAATCTTTCAGGAACCTTACTACTTGGCACCTGAAAATTGAGCACAGATTTTCCCCTTCACATTGCCTGTCTTCTGCAAGACCTGGGAGGTGCAGAGCTTGAATGGGTCTGCACTCATGCTGTCCTCATTCCAACTTTTCCCTACCATATTTCCTGGGTGGATGCAGGTCCAATGCACCTCTGCTAGTTTCTTCCAAATGTACCCGCCCCATGATTGCAATATTCTCTAACAGTGCTATTCACTTTCCAGGTGAGAATTATTAGGGTTGATTTTTTTTTTAAAGCTTGACCCTCTTCCTCTGGGCTAGGGCTTCTAAATCTGGGCTCCATAAACTTAGCTGTGACCTAGAAATAGAGATAACTACAGATGTAAATATGAACATATATGTTTACATAGATACATTTGCATACGTGTATATATGTGCATGTGTGGGCTCATATGGATACATAAACTGTATTTCACTAAATTTATTTCATTTATAGTAATGATTATTTTATTTGATTCATTTAAACCCTTGCTCTAAGCGGCCATTGGCTTCACCAAAATGCCAGAAGGATCCAGAACTCAAAAGAAAAGGTTCAAAACTACTGCTCTAAAAACAGGCATTCTTCTTAAGGGTTTATTCCTTAGGCTGATATTTCAAAGGCTGTCTGTCAGGTGCTTGCATGGAGGGGATTCGGATCAGATCTGAGGTACTGGGAAGCCTTGGAGATGGAGGTAGGGAGAGACAGTTCAGAGACAATATTAGGGAATTGGGCTGATTTGATTTTATTTTTTGTACTTTAAGAAGCCTACAAATTTTCCAACCTAAGAAAAATGAATTTACCCTCGGTTTCCTCCAGGCTTCTAATTACTGGCTTCTTCCCGGCTGACAGTTGTGCTGATTCATCTCCTTACACGCCACAGGGCCACCGGCATTGAAAGCTGGGGAAGCCTCCTGCAGCAGTAGATTCATTACAAGTGAGTGGTGGTTTCCAAAGCTGCTGATCCCTCTTGAAAGTCCTAAAGGCATGTTACTTTCAGAAAGGACAATTGATACCTTCACAATCTCACAACTGATACCTTCTTCCCTTTCTTTGACTAGAAATCAGGAACTATATTTCTTTAGAGTGAATGTGCTCAGGAGGTACAAACTGCAGGGGTTTTAGTAACTGGCTGGGAAAACCAAGGACAGATGTACATGGAGGGAAGAAAAAGGTGGATGGCATAAGGCAAATGTAGGAGTCTCAAAGAGCTTGGCAAGGGATCTATCTTTCCTGCACATGTTTCTGCATGGTCTATAACTAAACTTAATCAAATACACATTTATTAACAGCCTACTATATGCACTGGGCATTGTGCTGGAGATGGAAGGACAAAACCAACATACTACCTGTCCTAAAGCACTTTTCTATGGTCCTAAGAGGAATTGTGTGGCTTGTGCCCAGATAATTGAATACAAGTACTTAGAACATGCTAAGGAATTTGAATAGGGAGGAAATAAGTAGGTAGCAAGTGGAAGGGATCTGAAAAGACTTCACATAGGAAGCAACCCTGATTTTTCTTTCTAAGATTGTGAAGGACTATAAATGCCAGAACGAAGATTCTGTACCTTGTCCCACAGGCAAGAGGGAGTCACAGAAGATTTTTGAGCAAAGGAGTGACATAATCAGACCTGTGTTTCAGGAACATCATGTTGGTAGTTGAGTCAAAAGATAATTAAAGAAGGAGACAGAACTGGAATGAACTATTAAATTCAGGTAAGAGATAATAGGGACCTGAACTAAGGTAGAGATAGGATAACGTGCGTTATCTTTAATCTGTATCTGAACGTCAGGGAAAATGGCCATATGCCCTGAACTACTTCCAGGTCACTACTGGTGAGATCAAGATTTATTAGTGCTGCCTCCTATGCTTCCCATTATTTTGACTACTTTATTTTTTCCCAATTACATGTAAAAAATAACCTTTAAAAAACCTTTTGAGTTCCATTCTATCCCTGCATCCCACCTCCCTGAGATGGTGAGCAATCAGACGTTAGTATATTATACATGTGCAATTACATCATTTTTGGCAAAGAAGCTAAAAAAAGGGAGGAATAATGGATGGAAAAAAGAAAGAAAGTGAAAAATTGCATCCTTCAGTATATATTCAGACAGCATCGCTTCTTTCTCTGGAGGCAAATAGCATTTTTCATCATGAATCCTTTGGGATTGTCTCAAGGTTATTATATTTCTGAGACTACCCGTTGTTCACTGTCGTTCACTGTACAATATTACTATTACTGTGTAAATGTTATCCTGGTTCTGTTCACTTCATTTTGTATTAGTTCATGTAATTCTTTCCAGGTTTTTCTGAAATCATCCTGCAATTCATTATTATGGCATATTAATATTGTTTCAAAATCACGTAAAAAACCTTGTTCAGTCATTCCACAATTGATGGGTATTCCATCAACTTGCAATCCTTAGCTACCACCAAAAAAAGCTGTTATAAAAAATTTTGTATAAATAGAATCTCCTCCCCATCTTCCCCTTTAGGATATAGACTTTAGGAGTGCTATTTCTGGGTCAAAGGGTATGCAGAATTTTGTAGCCCTTGGGGCATAGATTCAAATTTCTCTTTGGAGTGGTTGGATCAGTTCACAACTCTACCAACAAAGCATTAGTGTTCCCATATTTTCTCCAAAAATTGTTGTTTTCCTTTTCTGTCACATTAGTCAATCTGATAGCTATGAGGTAGTACCTCAGAGTTGTTTTAATTTGCATTTCACTAATCAATAGTGATTTGGAAAATTTATATGAATGTAGATAGTTTTAATTTCTTCATCTGAAAACTGCCTGTTCATATCCTTTGACCATTTATCAATTGGGGAATGACTTGTGTTCTAAAAAATTTGATTCAGTTCTCTATATATTTGAGGAAAGGGGCCTTTAACAGAAGCACTTGTAAAAAAAAGTTTCCTATCTTTTTGTTTTCTTTCTACTCTTAGTTGCTTTGGTTTTGTTTCTCCAAAAATGTTCAATTTAATGTAACTAAAATTACCCATTTTGAATATCATAATGTTCTTTATCTCTTGTTTGGTCATAAATTCTTCCCTTCTCCCTAAATCTGACAGGTAAAACTATTTCTTGCCCTCTTAATTTGCTTATTGTATCACCCTTTATGTCTAAATCTGTAATCATTTTGATCTTATCTTGGTATGAGATGTGGGTCGATTCCTAGTTTCTGCCATACCATTTTCCAGTTTTCCCAGCAGTTTTGGTCAAATAGTGACTTCTCATCCCATAAGCTGGAGTCTTTGTTTTCAGTAAAGAGTGGATTGCTGTAGTCATTTCTAACATGCCCTTTGTACCTAATCTCTTCCACTGATACACCACTCTATTTTTTTAGCCAGTATTGAAGAATTTTGATGATTACTGTTTTATAATATAGTTTGAGACCTAGGCCACCTTCCTTTGCATGTTTTTACATTAATTCCCCTGGTATTCTTGAACTTTTGTTCTTCCAGATGAAATTTGTTATTTTTTTCTAGCTCTATAAAATAAGTCTTGGTAGTTCAATTGGTGTGACACTCAATAAATCAATACATTTAAGGTAGAATTGTCATTTCTTTAATTATTTTGGCTCAGCCTACCCAATGAACAAGTAATAATTTTTCCCCAACTGTTATAATCTTATTCTATTTGTGTGAAAAGTGTTTGTAATTGTGTCCATATGGCTCCTGGGTTTTTCTTTCCAGGTAGACCCCTTTAAGAAAGAAACTTAGAGATCTTTCTGGGGAAATAAACCATCCTTTATTAAGAGAAACAAAGGTGAGTTCTACAGTCTCCCCAGTATCACCTGAAAAATTAACATATAAAATTCACATGCCCCATTCATTGATTTTCTCTTTCTCTGTTTTATTTAGGTAAGCATTTAAAGAAACAAAATTGACTGGATCCTATAAATTTTGGCATGTTGTCTCATTATTTTTATTCTCTTTCTTGAACTTAGTGTTTCGATAATTTGTGGATAATCCACTCATTTTCTTAGGACGAAATGTAATGGGAATCTGAAGCTCTTTCCTGCCCCTAGTCCCTTTGCTTAAGTGGCTCCGAGAATGTTTCCTGATTTGAAAGTATACTCTGCCCCATAATAGGCTGAATGTGGCCATGTGGAGCCTGTAGCAAGAGGCTTGTTTTTTGGGAATGGCCACACCTTGTTACTTTGTAATTGGACAGTGGGTCAAGAGGGCTATGACATTCTCTGACCCAGGAGAAGCCTATATATACGCCCTGAGGTGAGGTTTCCTTTGGGGCTCACTTTGAGAAGAATTGTGTGATTTGACCAGATGAGACTCTGGGAAGCCATTGAGCCCCCTGGCTTTGAAAAACCCAGATGTTGATTTTTCCCTCACTGGTAACTTGAAAAGATAATGGATGTAATGGTCAGATGATGGGAAGCCCATCTGTTGATCTGTTTCTTGGTCTGCTTGTAACTTGGGTTTGTAACTTGGGTTTGTATTCTCTGGAGTTCAGGGTGCTTACTTTTTCCCCTGAACTAGGTAAATGATATGTTTGTTTGATTAAAGAAAGATTGTTAACCCATTTTGAGTTGCTTTCCTTTAGTAAAGCAGATCTAAGAACCTGTGCTAGCAGCTGCCTTAGGTATGCTAGTGTGCTTGCTTATACACTAGATAGTTTAATTTCCAATTTTTTTTCATCTATCCTTCCGTGGTTCTTTATTACATGTAATTTTTATTGCCTCGTGATCTGAAAAAAATGTGCAAATGTTTCTGCTTTTCTGCATTTGACTATGAGTGTTTTATGTCTTAATACATGACCAGTTTTTGTGTAGCTGTCATGTACCACTTAGAGAAAGGCATATTCCTTTCTATCCCCATTCAATTTCCTCCAGAGGGCTATTATATCTATAATATATATATACACGTATATATATAATATATAATATATAATATATATTATATACATTATATATAATACATAATATATATTATAATATATTATACATATTATATATATTAAATATATATAGATATATATTCACCTCCATACCATCTTTTTTGTTATACCTCAGCTGAAGTATACTATATTCTACTTCAGCCTTTTAACATTACTCGGTGTGCACATTTTCTTCTCTTTTTTAATTCTTTTGATTTTGTTATATTATTTTCTTCACCTAGCTTTTATATCTCCTTTTCAATTTTACCAATTCTACTTTTTAAGGAGTTCTTTTCTTCAGTGGATTCCCCACACACATACACACACATTGGTCTAATTGTATTTTTTAAGTAGTTGTTTTCTTCAGTCAATTTTTTTGTGCTTCCTCTTCCAAGCTGTTGAATCTCTCTTGCATAATAACTTTCTTTTTTTTTCATTTTTTCTCTCTTATTTGATTTTTGTAATTGTAACACTAATACATTCTTAATGGAATTGTAAACTGATCCAACTATTCTGGAGAGCAATTTTGAACTATAATCAAAAGGCTACAAAGCTGTATATACTCTTTGTTCCAGTAATATAAGTACTAGGTCTGTATCCCAAAGAGATGATAGAAAAGTAAAAAGGACTCAGATTTACAAAAAATATTTATAGAAGCCCTTTTTTGTGGTAGCAAAAAATTGGAAGTTGTGGGAATACTCACCAGTTGGGAAATGACTGAACAAGTTGTGCTATAAAAATGAAATGGAATACTATTATGCTATAAGAAATAATGAGCAGGCAGATTGCAGAAAAACCTGAAAAGACTTCCATGATCTGATGCTTAGTGAAGTGAGCAGAACCAGAAAACATTGTACACAGTAAGAGCAACATTGTAACAATGATCAGCTATGATTGACTTAGTTCTTTTGAGCAATATTATGACCCACAACAATTCCAGAAGACCCATGATGGAAAATGCTACCCACATCCAGAGAAAGAACTATGGAGTCTGAATGCAGATCAAAGAAGATTCATTTTACTTTTTTGCATTTTTTTCTTTCTTATGTGTTTTTTTTTTCTTTTACCTCTTTTGTCCAGATTATTTTTTTCACAACATGACTAATGTGGAAACATGTTTAACCTGCTAGTACATATATAACCTAGATCAGATTGCTAGCTTTCTTAGGGAGCACCTGGGAAGGGAGGAAGAAAAAAAAATGGAACTCAAAATCTTATAAGTGTTGAAAACTATCTTTACATGTAATTGGAAAAAAATGCTATTAAGTAGGGAAAAAAGACATAAACTCTTCCATTAGTTCTTTTAGAGACTGTGACCAAAGAACACTTTTCTTTGAGACTTCACATGTAGTCATTTTGACACTGTGGCCTTCTTCTAAGTTTATACTTTGATCCTCCCTATCACCATAAAAACTTTCTATACTCAAGTTCATTTTTTTACTCATTTTTCTTTTCTATATTGTGACTTTGTGCTTTTACATAACAGCTGAGCTCTGCTCTTGTACCATCCTAACATTCTTTTCCTGGCACTCTGGTCCTAGCTGCTGCCTTACACTGAGTGGAGTGGGTAGTATCTCTGCTGACTTATACTGGGGTAGGGTCTCTTTATTTGTCTGACTTGTGGTGGGGTCTCACTGCTGGACTATCCCATATTCTGGGCCTTGCTTCTGGCCTTCCTCAGGAATGGGGTCTTACTGCTCTTTAGCAATGAAATTGGGTTTTCACTGGTGGTTTGCATTGAGGGTAGGGCTTTGTTGTGTTGCTGTTCTGCATGGCTTGCCTCAGGACTGCTAGCTTCATGGGGGCAGGCCTGAGTGGTGGGCTCTGGACCTCAAAGTCTTGCTGCAAGTCCCATGGGCTGTGGCCTGCCCCTGCTGCTTATCAGGCTCCCATCCTGTGCCAGTGAGACAGAATTTTCTTGCTTTGCTAGTAAGATGCTTTTCTGCTCCTAAATTGTTTCTGGGCTGTTTTTCAAGGCTATTTGAAGGGGGATTTGGGAGGGCTCCAGGGAATTCCTTCTTTACTCCACCCTCTTGGAACTGGAAGTTTGCTTCCTGTTATTTTGACGAGTGATGTGTCCTTGAGTGGAACATTAAGCTTTCCTATTGCTCAGGCTATAGGACTATCCAAGCAGCAAGATTCCAGGGTGGCCAATGTACCTGAACATTTGGGAATCTGTTCTACTTCAATAAGGACATTCATTTTAACAGGTCCAAACATGATTACATGTGGCCAAAGCTATTTACTTTAACACAAAGATTATGCCACTCCAGCCTCAGAACTGTTTAAGACCAGATCAGGTCTCCAAAGACTCTTCCAAAAAGAAAACAAGTCTCCCTCCCCCAAAATTGACACATACAACCTCCAATGTTGGTGAATTTTCAATTCAACAAGTATTAATTAAACACATACTTTGTGTAAGGAACTCTGCCTAGAGTTGGCAATGCAAAGGCCAAATAATGTACAAATGGCTCTTCAGAAGCTGCCATTGGATTTTCAGAGACAAGCAGGCCAGTCAGGACTTTTTGTAAAAAATGTTTAAATTTATACCAAATAACTTTAGGTGATAGCATGGAAGGAGACTGATAACTGGTGGCACCTAAAAAGTCTTCATGTAGAAAGTGGATGGGAACTAAGTAGTGACTGGAAGGAAGGCAACATCTCCAAGAAGCAAACCTAAGGTCAGAATATTTGAGGTGGGGGCCAAGATGGTGATCTAGGGAATGTGCCATCATTAAAGTTGGGGAAGAAGAAATCTATGCAATCTGGAGCCCAGAAGAAGATGCCTTTTATAATAAAAGACAATTTAAAGTAAAAAAAATCAATATTTTTTTCCTTTCCCAGTGTGCAGGCAATCTTGCCTAGTCTCTGTGCCATCTTCAGAATATCATTGCTGACTAATCAGATATCTAGTTCTCAGAGAAGCAAAAAAAAGAACACTTCTGCGTTCACTAAATGTCCTTGAATGTGTTCTCCAAGACTTATTAAGACACATTTTAGCTCCAGTATAATGCAAAGTATGAATAATATGATGTTATTGAATTATAAGGAGAGGTGCCTGGGAAGTCCTTGATAAATTTTTTGATTTAGACAGTCTTCTTCCTGAAATTCTAGGGTGATACCTTTGTTAAAAGACAAATGAGTATGACACCCATAAAGATGATGGGTATGTCCAGTGGTGACTTGGTAGGACATTGAATGCTTTTGTTGTTGTTGCTGCTGGTGGTGGTGGTTTGCTTGGTTGTTGTTTTCTTTGGGCCCTCAGTGGGTCTGTTTCCAAAATAATTGAATGACTAATTTAGGAAAATGTCCTCTTTTTGGAGACATCATCCAACTCTGTGGTCTATGCAAAAGTAAGCTGGCAGACTAGTTCACTTAATTTTCCAAGAAAGAGCAGAGCAGACATAGGCTTCCTTCCTATTCCTGAACTAGTTCCTTCTCTAAGAGGAAAAACATCCTAGATGAGAATCAGAACAGCCAAATCACCCACAGCACCTAGAATGGTAAAAGAGGAGGAAGAGTTGTAATGGTAATCAATTTGTTTGATCAGATACTTAGGGCTAAGTAGATCATATACTTAGGGTTAAGTAGATCCTAGTACTTAGGGTTAAGTATAGAACTCTCTCCATTGGTGAAAAGGTGTGAATTCCCCTGTTGACATGGAAGAATGCTATTGGCTGAGCCACTCCCCTGTTGACTTGGGAGAAGACCAGTGTTTATAAGCAGGAGAATTTTGGAGAGACAGACAGATTTTGGATTTGGTTCCTCAGTGAAGCTGACTGAAGATATGAACAGGATGGGACTTTGTTTGTTGGTGGCCTAGCTGATCCTTGAGTTCCAGGCAAGAGAAGTCCTGAAGGGTTTGAGGTGTGCTGAATCTGGTGAACTTCAGTGTGTGCCGGGGAATTGCCTTGAGGACTGGACAAGGACCTGGGAGCTGTTCATCCCTGAAGACTGGATGAGAACCTGTAAGCTTTCAGCTCCTGAA
>JAQQSW010021981.1:0-10552 GCA_028646575.1 Pseudocheirus occidentalis
AGATATAGATAGATGATAGACAGACAGACAGACAGATAGATAGATAGACACAGACAGATAGATATAGATAGATGATAGACAGACAGACAGACAGATAGATAGATAGACAGACAGATAGATAGATAGATAGACAAATAGATAACATATAATTGGATAGCTAGATCACTTATTAAATGTTTCCTATGTACAAAGCACTGTGCAAATATAACCAAGCAAGGCAGTGTCTGCCCTCTAAAAGCACACAGTCTAATGAGAGAAGACAACACATGATGGTGAGGTGGAAAATGTGAGAGGGGAAAGTTGGATACACAGTGAGGAGACAACCAGGAAGTAGCATGGGTGGCTGAACCCCAACAAGATAAAGCAAAAGCTCACCTATCAAAATGGAGGAACCCAGGGCTCAAGTCTAAGATTACAGTGGGAGGAAATGAGTTCCCCATCCTTGGAGGTCTTTTAAGTGGGCACTGAATAGCCCCTCTGAAAAGATGCTGGAGAAGAGTTTCCTGCACAAGCACACTAGGCTAGATTGCATTTTGTCTTGGACGTTCTGTGCTTCTATGCAGCTGGATAGCTACCCAACTAGGGCTTACTCCCAGGTCTTCTAACTCGACATCCATCACTCTTTCCAAGACTCCAAACTTTAGAAATTAAAGCCAAAGAATTCCAGAAAATGAAAATGTGATGTTGTCCTCCATACTGTGCTGTTTACCAAACATTATGCCCAAAGTTATTCCTCCCTCCAAATCCTGGAATGTTTGTGACTTATGCGATGGAGATTTATTCCTGAAAATGAATTAGATGCCCCATTCAGCATCAGGTGGATTTACCAGCATCCTAGGAAGCCTCTGCTTCTCCATTCTGCACCAGTCAGTCAAGATATTGGCACCATCCCAGCCAGATAGCACAGACCCAAGGAAACAGGGCTTTTCTAGGTCATCTTCTCTAAAGGCTTCTTGGTACTTCCTGTTCCCCATAGTGATGTTATGTCTCTGCAACTGGACAGAATTAGTGACTTGGGGCCAGCAGAACTATTGATTACTGTAGCCCAATCAGGGCTGATCATTTTACTAAAAAAGGCCCTAATACTCAACCTCTAAGCATATATCTACCAACCCATCTCCTAAAAATAGGTTAACTAGGACAGGCAACTGGGATCTTGTCCTAGGATACAGAAATGCAGACATCTCCAATAGCACTCATTCTCTTTTGGCAGGTAGAAATAAGTGGGTTTAGCATTTAGCCAGGAGGAAGAATTAATTGAAATACAATTCTTCCCTATGGTAGCTTCTGGCCCCTTGCCTCCCTACAGTGCATAACCTCAGGTGGCTTTGCTCTATTCTCTCTTCCGATGTAGCCTCTCCAAAAGCAGTCTTGGGGAGCTTTGCTCCTCAGGGAGGTGACCTTGGGGTTTGTTCAGAGAAGGCATGGAGGAGGTGTTGGGCAAAAGTGGTGGGGGGCGGGGGATGGGGTGGGGGCCAAAAGATGCCTGTCACCAAGGATAAATTGCAGTTCTAGTTTCCCCCTCCAGTCTTTTCCCATCTGCAAAGTAAATGTTTGTTAAATTATTGACTGAATAACAAGGTCCGACATTTCCAAAAGGATCCCCATCCTTCCTCCCTCCTCCTCTGATGTGCGGTAGACATCTGTCCAATGCACAATCACTTGTACAATATAGGAGTCAAGACCCACATGTAAGAGACCATTGATTCTTAAAACACTCAGTGAAGTGCAAGGCACTGCACTGGGGGTGAGGGGAAGAAGAAGAGGGGGTGCAGATTTTTAAAAGGGCTTGGTCTCTGCTTTCAAGGATCTTATATTCCCTTTTGTTTAACTTCTCAAGGCTCCTCTCTGAAGAGAATAGTGTTAATGGGAGTAAATAGAGGAAAGTTGGCATAGTGAAAGCAGCTGAACTTGGAATCAAAGCACCTGGGTCTAAGTCTGGGGTCCATGCCATTTAGTACATGTGTCAATTTAGGTAAGTCATTTTAACCTCTGGGCCTCAGTTTCCTCATCTGTAAAATGAAAGGGTTGGACCAGATGATGATCCCTAAGGCCCCTTGAAGGCAGTTCTAAAGTTTTCACCCCTTGGAGCCTGCTCACCAGCTGGCCATGACTGCCTTTTTGATGAATTCTAGGACAGTATCACCCAAGAGTACTTCTCTGCAGGAGTTCCCTTCAAAAATTTGGGGATACAACTAGGTTTTCTCCAAACTAGGCAGCTCTTGTTTCTTCATACACTCTTTATATGGCATTGCCTTCAGTCTTCTACCCATTCTGGTTAAAGAATAAAACATTCTGAAATTCACTGTTACCTTTGTTCTGCCAACAGGAATCAGTCACTGACCAATCCTCAGATATGAACTAGTTTAATTGGATCCAATCCAATGAGCTTTCATTAATCACTTACTGTGTGCCATGTTAAAAGTTAGTGTTAACGTACATGAAAGGCAGTAACACAAAGGTAGGCATGATCAAGATGATGAAGGGCTTTAAATGCCTTGCTGAAGAGTCTGAGTTTCATACAAAAGGCAATAGGAATCTTTTGAAGGTTCTTACCAGGGTTCAAATCCAGGTCCTAGGATCCCAAATCTAAGTGTCCTTCCTTTCTGTCATGCCATTTACCTTTCTGATCTCTGCAGCTGTGAAGATCACTGAATGCTTTATGAGTCTAAATTAGACAAAGTTCTCTTCACATCTAATGTGAGAGGAAAGTGGGAAGAAAGCTCTGGGTTTACTTTTCTTTCCATGATGTGCCCAGGTTGGCATTACTGGCAGTCTTGGATATTTAACTCCTGAAACCATGACAGAGCCTTGACCCTCCTCACTTGCTAAAACTGTGGGCTTGCCCTTTGCAAAGTCTCTCCTGTTCCACAAACATGTAATGGGAGGCACAGGAAGAGGTTCTCTCTACTCAATGCCAAAACAAACAGCTGAGAACTGGAGGGGGTGGGGTGGGAGAGAGCTCCCAAGAAAGAGGAAGCAAAAGCACAAATTAACTGTTTGGTACAATGGAGTTGAAACCCAACTCAACCCAACCAACCTTACTCCTCAGTTGTTTCTATAGACTGTTTCTTGGTGCACATGTTCTCAGTTGACTTCAAGTCTATCCATTTGGACTGAACCTAAATGTCTATATTTGTCTGGTCACTTATGTTAGCAAAGATTTGAGTCCAGTTCAGTCTAGCATATTTCCAAGAGACTGTGAGGTTATTGGTTTGTACTTATGTTAGTAAAACTTGGAAAGGACAAATGAAAGGCAGGATGCAGTCAAAGCAGTACTCAGCAACAGATTTCTATCCCTTAATGCTTACATTAAAAGGAAGGAGAAATAGAAAACTAATGAATTGAGTTTATAATTGAAGAAGTTGGAAAATGAACAAACAAATACACCAAAAGCAAACCTCAAATGGGAAATGAAATCAAAGGAGAAATAAACAAAATAGGAATTCGAAGAACAATTAGATTGATACGTCTTTGAAAGTTTGTTTTTTATGAAGACCAACACAAATGATGAAACAATAGCAAATTTTATTTTTAAAAATATTATAGAGGAAGATCAAATTACCCAGATAGAAATAATAAAGTAAATCAAGAAGAAATAAAGAAAACTATCAAAATCTTTTACACACAACTAGATGTCAACAAAATTGACAGTACAAAAGAAATGTTTGGATATTTACAGAAATATCCAATGGACAAAACAGGAAAGAGTCTAAATAAACCAACTTCGGAAGAAGGAAATAAACAAACCATTAATGTTCTTCCATGTATAAAGGCCCCCAAAGTAGATGGATTCACAAATAAATTCTATCGAACGTTAAAAGAACAAATAACCTCTATACTTTTTTTTTTTTGCTTGAGTCTCCTTATCTCACCCTGCTGGAAGTATGAAAGCTGCTCACAGACTCAACCACAATGCTGACCATCATAGAAACTTTGACCTGCTCCATTGATCCTTCCTATGATGCTCTTCCCCTCTTTAGGCAAACTCATGACTCTCCATTCATGAAGGAGCCTGAACTCAAGAAATCCACCAGCCTCAACATCCTCAGAAGCAGGGACTTCAGGCATGTCTCACCACACCTGGCCCCCTATACTTTTGTAACCATGGTCTAGTTCCCTTAATTCTGGGCTATCATCATCATCATCATCATCAACAACAACAACAACAACAACACTAAGTCTCCCTTTCCCACCCAGGATGGAAATTCAGTGGCCACTCATGTGTCTAACCCCCACTTCTGATCAGTATGGAAGTTCGGATCTGCTATTTTTTAACCTAGGTTGATTAACCCTTCCTTAGGCAGCCTGCTGGCTCACCATTACTGGAAGCTCATCATATTTATACCAGACTTTGGGAATATCTGATTGACTTAGCCTGAGGCAGCTCAGACTTCTTGAGCCCAAGAGATCCTCCAGCACCACCTTGCCTGGCTGCTTTGATACCTTTAATCAAAGACTGAATGCCCATTGTATTGTGGGTGCTAGACTATCTAGCCTACATCTTTCCAACTTTTTCTATGAGAATAGGATGAATTTCTTTATCAAATGGTTTACTAAACTCTAGGTAAACTATGTTCTATCTATGATATATAGACTGGTCTGCCATTCTACTGATTCATTTAAAAAAGCAAAGAAGAAAGCTAGTTAGGTTGAATAAAGGCATATGGCTTCATTTCTAGGTAGTCACCCACAACCCCTTTTCTAGTGTAGAAGAGATTCTGCTTTGGACAGTACTTAGACTGACTGACTTCTGGGGGGCCCTTCTAATGGACCTTCTGTGTTTCTCTGTGTGATCTCCCTCTTATTAGAATGAGACTTCTTAAGAGTAACTTCTGTCTGCCTTTCTATTTTCTTTTTATACCCAGGGTTTAGAATAGTGCTTTGCATAGGAAATGTCAAATAAAAAATGCTATATAAATCTTTTTTCATCTATTCCTATCTCCTTTTCTCCCTTCCTCCCTCCCTCCCTCTCTCCCTCCATTCCTTCCTTCCTCCCTCACTTCCTCCCTCCTTTCTTCCATTCCTCCCTTCCTCCCTTCCTTCCTTCATCCCTCCCTCTCTCCCTCACTTCTTCCTTTCCTTCCTTCTTCTCTTCTCTTCCTCCCTCCATTCCTTCTTCCCATCCTTCCTTCCTACCTCCTTTCTTCCTTTCTTTCCTTCCTTCATCCCTTCATCCTTCCCTCTTTCCTCTCTCCCTTCCTTCTCCCTTACCTCCTTCCCTCCCTTCCTTATTCCTTTCTTCCTTCCTTCTTTCCTCCATTCTAGAATGGACATGAAAGAGACATCAGTCATGTTGTCTTGTACGATTATGAGGAAATATCAATTTTCAAATAGACAAAGATTGACTGTATCTTCCTTTGATATTCATTATTTGGAGGCTCAGTAATTATTGAATTCATTATTTTTCTATTCCCCAATGATGTTAGAAATTTAGAGATGAAGCCTTGGACTTTTCAACCATAAGTGCCAGGAAATAAGATCATAGATCAGGAGCTGGAAAGGACATTCAAGGTCATGCAGACAGATTCCCTCATCTACAGATGAAGATTGAGGCTCCAAGTAAGACATTATGTCAGCTGCTCACATAGTGAGAGGGAAAGCTGAGATTTGAACCCTGGTCCTTTGATACAAAATCTAATACCCTTCCTGCTGCATCCCCTTCAGAAAGATTCCTGCCTCAACTTCTTGCTAAAGCCTTACTTTCAGCCCTCTCTCTACAGTCATGGAACTCCCCCCCCCACCCGCCAGGATCCACACGCCATCCAAAGAACGGAATTGTTAGTGTTGCTCTGTTAGTGAAGACTCTGTCATCACATGAGACGCTTCACTGTAAGAAATATTCATACTGGAGCTAAAAATGACATTGGCAGTACAGAGACGTGGGCCACAGAGCAGAGCACATGGGAAAGGCCCTGGTCCTGGATTCGAAGGCCTAGGGGTTCAAATTCTGCTTCTGCTGCTGGGCCTCAGCTTCCCCCTTTGTAAGATGAGAAGGTTGGCCTGGGTGAGCTGTAACGTCCTCCAAGCTCTGGCTGTACGACGTGCGAGTCTCTGCTCACTCTTCTGTAAAATGGAGCAGTTGGACCAGGTCCTCTGATGGATCCCTTAAGGTGGGTCCATTCTGAAGCTCCCGTGAGACACTAACAGTTGGTGCTTTTCTCAGAGGCTCCGGTCAGGGAGCAGGGGCTGTTTCCGTTTTGGTTCTCTGCGGCCACCTGGGAAAACAGGGTTTGCTCCCTCATAGGTGCTTGTTGACTGAAAGCAGTTGGAGACGTGTAGAGCACTTTGCTCCTGACCAACCTCGAATGTCAATTGGACATCATCGCCTGTTTTACAAATGATTAACCTGAAGCCCAGAGGGCTCAGGGGGCTTGTCCTGGGTGGTAAAGGTTGGGGGGGGGGGAGAGCTGAGCTTGGACGCTGGTATATCACCTGGGAGTCCAAGGGGCTGGCAAGGGTGCCACGCCACCTTGGGAAGGGACCCAAAGCATTTCATCAGACTCGAAGAGCCCCGTCAACACCACAGGCTAGGGCTTGGCGTACACTTATTTTGTTTCATGATTTTCTTTCATCTTTGAATCCCCATAGAGGAGCTCCTGCTTTAATTTTCATGCTGTTTCCCTTTGCCTTTATTTAAACAGACAAAGAGAGTCTGCACAAATTGGTTATATCTGACCCCTCCAATTCCAAGAGTCTCAGAGTTCAATGTCTAGGGGAATGTGATGGGAAGAAAGGGAGGGAGACAAGAGGAGATACTTGCCTCTCCCAGGCCTTTAAAGGAGCAGTTGAGCAGGGGTGGAGAGTGATAATTAGAGATCAGAAGCCATTTCCTTTCTTTAGGAGACTTTAGTAGATTAAGGGGTTCTTTTTTTCTTTTCTTTTTTTGTTTTTGTTTTTTGGAGGGGGGAAAGCAGGGCAATTGGGGTTAAGTGACTTGCCCAAGGTCACACAGCTAGTGTTAAATGCCTGAGGTCAGATTTGAACTCAGGTCCTCCTGACTCCAGGGCGCGTCCTCAATTCACAGCACCATCTAGCTGCCCCAGTTTGTTGTTGTTGTTGTTTTCTTTTTTACCTACAGATCAGGAGTAAGAAAAACACTGGAAAGGCAGGTAATACCAGAGGGATTGAGACCAGGCTGTTATATCAATCCTGAGGGAGAGAGGAAAACCCCTTTCTAACCCTAAAAAAGAGGGTTCAATAGCCTTTAAAAGTCAGGCCCTATCAATGTAACAAGTTGGAGTTTGAGGGGGAGAGAAGGAGACAGAAAGGAGGAGAAAGTTAGGCAGGAGGGAGAGACAGTCAGACAGAAACAGAGATGAAGAGACAGAGCAAGACAGATGGGGGGAGGACAGAGAGACAGAGGGAGAGGGAGAAAGGGAGGGAGAGAGCGAGGGAAAGATAGAGACAAAGAGAGAGACAGAGAGAGAAAGAGAGAGACAGAGACAGAGAGACAGAGACAGAGAGACAGAGAGAGAGAGAGAGAGAGAGAGAGAGAGAGAGAGAGAGAGAGAGAGAGAGAGAGAGAGAGAGAGAGAGAGAGAACTTACTCCAGGCTTACGGGGCAGAGCTTATTGATTTTTGCTTCTTTGTTGATAAAAGTCCTATTGATAACAGCAAACCTATCAGCGCTTATCGCAGCTGCTGGGAGATGCACATATTTATCCCAGGCAGTGTGTACTTGGCTTCTCAGGCAGCAGGTTGGGTCCAGCCATACACATCCCTGTCCTGACACCTCCACAGAGCCAGGTCATGGCTAGTCACCCACTGATTGTGCACCCCCCGGCCTCCCTGAAGAAGCCCCTGAGTGTCCCAACCAGACTTCTGCTGGGACCCGGACCTGCCAATCTTTCTTCTCGGGTTATGCTTGCAGGGGGCAGCCAAATGATTGGACACATGCATGAGGAAATGTTTCAGGTAAGTGGTGGCAAAACTGGCTTGGATGTCCCTCTCCAAACTCTCTCTAGAAACGTTTAAACTTCAGGGTAGCAGAAGGTTGGAGTCTGAAGCCATGTTGGACCTGAAGGCAGGAGAGAACTGGCTTTGAGTCCTAGCCCTGGCACTTACTATCTGTGTCAATAACTTGGCTTCATCAGGCCTCAGTTTTCTCATCTTTAAAATGGAGATAATGATACTTAGAGAGCGTCTAGCCCAAAGCTGCTTGTGGGAGTGACTAGCCAGGCATGTTCAAATGAAATAAAAACAAAACTCTACGCTATTAACCTTTTATTGAAGCTTCAGAGCAACACTGAGAGGGCCACAGGAGCCTAGAGCTGGGAGGAATGTAAGAAAGCAGGACATCCAGTCTCCTCATTTACAGAGATGTAAACTGAGGTCTGACTCTCATGGAATCACAGAATTTTAGATGCAGGGCTGTCTGTACACAACGTGCTCTGAAAGCCTTAAGGTACTATACAAATATCAACTACTTTTTGTTCTTTTGTGTTTTGTTTTCTCTAATAGGATAATGGATTTTTAAAAAAATTTTGAAATTTATTTTCTTCTTTAATCTGCTCTCTTCTATGTCCTCGCCCATTGTCCCTCTGACTTTCCACTAGGGCAGGATGGGTCTCCCTTCCCCAGTGCCTGCATATCTTAATTTCCAGTTGCATGCAGTTAACAATAATAATATATATACATATATTTTAACATTTGATTATAGAACTTTAAATTCTAGATTCTTTCCCTTCCGCCCTCGTCATCCACCCCCACTGGAAAGACAATCAATTCAATACAGGCTGTACATGTGTAGTTACATAGAACATCTCCACAGTGGATACATTGTGACAGAGTGATTATACGTCCCTCCTTCCTATCCCACTCCCCCCCCCGTTCTATTCTCTACCCTGTCCTTGTCCCTTTTCAGAAGTGTGTACTTCCAGCAACCCTTCCCCCTATCCTTCCCTCCCCTCCATCATCCCACCTCTCATCCCCATCCCCCCTACTTTCCTGTGTGGGAAGATACTCAGCTAAACTGGGTTTATGTCATTCCTTCCCTAAGCCAAATTCAATGAGAGTAAGGTTTACGCTTTCCCTTTTGCCTTCCTGTTCTTCCCCTCCATTGTAAC
Source organism: Pseudocheirus occidentalis (assembly GCA_028646575.1). Lineage (NCBI taxonomy): Eukaryota > Metazoa > Chordata > Mammalia > Diprotodontia > Pseudocheiridae > Pseudocheirus > Pseudocheirus occidentalis. The sequence goes on from JAQQSW010021981.1 coordinate 9,069, forward strand.
AATTATCCCTTGCCTCTTTTATATGAGATGATTAACCCCATTTTGTCTCTCCTTGTCTCCTCTCATTCTAATCCTCTCCTACCTTAGAATTTCATCTTTTAAAGTATTGTCCCTTCCTATCCAATTGATCCTGTGCCCTGTATGTACACATATATACATATAGTCAGATGTGTTCATATGCATATATAAACCCCCCTATATACACATATGTGTATGTATACATATATAAACCTTTGTATTCCCTTCCCCTATCCTCATACTAAGAAAAGTTTCATAAATTACAATTATTGTTTTTCCATCTAGGCTTGTAAATAGTTCAACTTTGATAAACTCCTTACGATTTCTTTTCCATGTTTACCTTCTCATGCTTCTTGTATTTGAGTGTCAAATTTTCTGTTCAGTTCTGGTTTTTTCAGCAAGAATGTTGGAAAGTCCTCCACCTCAGGAGCAGAGCCAAGATGGCAGTATAGAAGCAACAAGGTCCTGCAGCTCACACACAGCCACCCTAAACACCCATAAAATACAACTCTGGACAAATTCTAGGTCTCTCAAACACAAAAAAATACAAAAAACATGTCTCTTGCAGAAGGCAGCTCAGCAGCAGGGGATCATCAAAGCAGGATGCAAGCCAAGGCCAGCCCAGCCTGAAACCAAAATGCGGCCAGGCCACAGGACAGGTCAGGAGGAGCTGAGCTGAGCCACAGCCAGTCTACAAGAGAGAAGATCTACAGCCTCCAGCAACTCCACATCTACCAAGGTGTGAAAAATAGGGATTAGAGAAAGGCAGCTCGGCAGGAGGGGCTCATCCCACAGGCCTGCAGGCCAGGAGCCAAGACCAGCCCAGCCTGAAACCGCCATGCAACCAGGCTCCAGGGCAGTTGGGAGGAGCCGAACCTCCCAAGCCACAGCATGAATCTACTTCAGAGAGGATCTAAAGCACCTCAAGCAAGCTTCACATCTACTAAGCCAGGATTAGAAGTCAGTGAAAGTGAGGGAAGCTTTCAAACTAAATTTGGGGGAAGAAAAGCAGTTTGCCCAATCTACCCCCATGGAAAGGAAGCAGTGGGGGAAGGGCATGAACTGGTGGCTGCCCCCACTGGGCTGCTTCAGAGCCCCTGGCCTGTGAATCCCATAGGCAGCTGAGTCGATTGATCAGGGCCAAGTGCTCTTGTGTTCAGTGGCCTGGATCTGGATCATGGTCTTGGGTGGTGGTCCTGGGGAGCGCTTTCAGCAAGCCAAAGCTGGGAGGGGCCTGTAACACCCCCCCCCAATAGCTCTGGCAACTGGGAAAACCCCAGCAATTTGGAACAGAGTTTTCCCCCCTGGAAGCAGAGTTTCACAAAGCTAAAAAAAACCCAACAAATTAATTGATTGGCCAACATGAGGAAAAGGAAGCAAAATAAGAACAGCAATAAAACTCTAGAATCCTTTTTTGTGGACAAAAAGGATCAAAGCACGGAACGGGAGGAAGACAACCCAGTCAG
>JAQQSW010021982.1:0-10552 GCA_028646575.1 Pseudocheirus occidentalis
GTCTCTGTTCTCCAGTCAGCTTCCCTTCCTATGGGGCTCCTTCCAACCTGCCCCTCCAGTCCTTTCTCTCTGTCTCTCCTCCCCCAAGCCTTTCTTCCCTTCTCTCCTGTCTTCCTGCTTCCTCCTTTTCCTAATCTCCTCCGGCCATCTTCCTTCTTCTGCTCTCCCAGTGCCCATCCCTTCTTTCTTTCTTGGGCCTTTCTCCTTCCCAGCCTCCTCTTCACTCTGCTCTCCTGCTTTTGTGTCCTGGATCCCTTGGAGAGACTGGTGAAGCCCATGGACCCCATCTCAGAAGAATGATCTGAAATGCAGAACTCAGATCCCAAGATGACCAAGAAAACCTTGTCTATTGCAATCCTGTCATCCCCCTTGCTTCTCCTGCCCTCCCCTCCCCTACAGTTTGTCTATCATTCTTTTCTGCCCTCCCTCACTATCACCTTCTTCCTGATTTCCTCCTTTCTTGAATCTCTCGCCCCAACTTCACCCAGCCATACCTAACTTCTGGGTCCCTCCCACCAATAATGCAACTACTCCAACTGGGTCCACTACAGATTTCTGTCACACACTGTCACTGCTGCTAGGTGATCCTTCTGTACATCCCTGTTCACCGTGAGCTCCCTCTTCTCCCCTTTACCTCATTTCCTCACTTCCTCATTTCAACACTCAGGTGCCTTCTGCCCCGTCTCCTCCTTTGTCTTTGGCATCCCCTTCAGCAGATTGGCCCCTCTGGCATCCCTACTCTTTCACTTCTCAGTTTCCCTGTCTTCTGGCTGCTTCTCTCCTGCCTACAAATATTCCCATGGTTCCCAGACCCCCAAACCCTCCACCTCATCTCATTTTTCCATTCTTGCTCATTATGGTCCTGTATCTCTCCTGCCCTTTGTAGCCCAAGTCCTTGAGAAGGTGTCTATGATCAGTATCTCTACTTCCTCTCCTCCCACTCTGTTCTTACCTCCTTGCAGTCTGGCTTCTGACCTTATCATTGCATTCCAACTGTTCTTTTCCAAATTACAGATGATCCCTTAGTTTCCAAAGCCAATGGCCGTTCTCCTTGACCTCTCCTTTGGCCTTTGATGTAGGTGATCACTATCCTCCTTGATGCTGCCTTCTCTGGGGCACCCCACTCCCTCCTGGTTCTCCTCCCATCTCTCTGAATGCTCCCTCTCAGTCTCTTCCACTGGATCTTCCTCCAACCACAGATGTCCCTCAGGGCTCGGTCCCAGGTCTTCTCCCCTTCTCCCTCAAGGCTGCTTCACTTGGCCACCTCCTCAGCACCCATGGATTTTGTTACCATCTCTGCTGAGGATTCTCACATCTACTCATCCTGCCCCAGACTTTGCTGCCTTCCAGTCTCCCACCTCCAGCTGTCTCCCAGATGTCTCCAATTGGCTGTCTAGTGGACATTGACTAGTGAATATGTCCAAAACAGAGCTGGTGATTTTTTGCCCAACCCCTGCCCTCACTTACCCTCCCCTTTAATATAATCCCAGTCCCTCAAACTCCCAACCCAGGAGTCATCCCCCACGACCAATCTGTCTTCCAGTAGCTCTCATATCTGCCCTCTTCTCTCTAACCCCACCCCCACCCCACACCAATCCTCACCACCCCACACATCAATCCTGAACTATTGTAAGAGTTTCTGGGGGTGGGGAGATGGGGAAAATCTGCCTGCCTACCTCTAGTCTCTCAGCACTCCAGTGCACTCTCCATCCAGCCATTAATTTTCCTAAAGGGTATGTCCGACACATGTAACCACCCTATCCAGTAATCTCCAGTGGCTTCCTACTGCCCCCAGACTCAAGTACAAAATGGTCAGTGTTTGGCATTCAAGGCCTTTCATTACCTGCCCCTCCCAGGCACTCTGAGCCAGTGACACTTAGCTCCTGGCTGTTCCATGGACAAGACCCTCCATCTCTAGGCTTCTGGGCATTGTCTCTGGCAGTCTGGAGTGCTCCCCCTTCTCTGTTCTGAGCAGGCTCCAGCACTCCCCTCTGCTCTTTCTCCAGGTCATGTCATGCCCCCTCCCTACTCTAGCTTCTTCCCCTCCCCTGCTGGCTTCCCCCTCTGCTCTCACTTTCTGTCTCTTCCCTCTTCAGGTCCAGCCACACCCCCAGAGCTCAGAGCTGCCTGCTCCCGTGTCTGCCAGGTCCTTCTGCCTCTGTCTCATCCCCCCTAGCCTCCTGCTCCTGCCACCCAGTTGTCCTTGCATGGGGCCCTCTTTCCCTCTTCAGCTCTCAGCCTAGTCAGGCTTCTCATCGGCCTCCTCTGTGTCTCACTCTGCTGCTCCAAGGCCCTGACCTCCTCCTCCTCTGACCTCCAGCCTCCCTTAGTTCTCCCTCTCCTTCCAGGTCCTGCTCATCCTCAGAAGGTTAAGGTGGCCCTCTGAGGATCCCTGCCCCGCATCTCCTGCCCTCCTCAGCCACAGCATCTGTCTGTCCTGCTCCTTAGGGAACTTAGCCCCATACTTCTTTGCCCTGTGACTCCCCTGTTTCACATGGGCCTACAGTCCTGTACACTCAGCTAGAAAGGAGGGACCATGTCTAGTAGTGAGGGGTTATGTAAGTAGCAGTTCTTCAATGTCACCTTACCAAAGGGAGACCACCCTGGCTGGAACATGGTGGCAGTGACAAGGACAATGATGATGCTGATAACAGTGATGAGGATGATGATGATTACGGGCCGAAGTTGCTACAGAAGGCACTTTCTGAGACCAATATTCTCATGCTGGTGTCCATTCCCTGGCTGCAGATTCTGGAACTCTGAAGCTGGACAAACACCTCCAAAGGCCAAGGCAAGACACAAATCCACAGCAATAAGTGAACAAACATGAGCTGGCCCAGGGCATTGCTGTAGGAAGGGCAGAGCAAAGGAGCAGGAGGAAAGATGGAGGTAAGAGGCCAGATGGCGGGGAGCTCACGAGGAAAGAGCCAGCTGAGTTCTGGGGAAGAAGGAGGTAGTAGGTGACAAAATCTCTCCATCCTAGCGTAAGCCATTGTACCTCACTGGTGGTGATGCTGGTGATAACAATGCCTTGCTGGATATGTTATTTTTCAGTCATGTGCAACTTCCTGATCCCATTAGGAGTTTTCTTGGCCGAGATATTAGAGTAGTTTGCCATTTCCTTTTCCAGCTCAGTTTTACAGATGAGGAAACTGAGGCAAACAAGGTAAAGTGACATACTCAGGGTCATACAGCCACTAAGAATCTGAAGCTGGATTTGCACTCAGGAAGATAAGTCTTCCTTATTCCAACCTGATGCTCTATCCACTGCACCAATCAGCTGCTATATGTGTGTGTATGTCTATATGTATATAGACATAGAAATATATATGCAGATACATATATGTGTGTGAATATATAGATTTATATTTATACATATGAAAGTATATGCCTTTAAGAGTTGCAGAGCACTTGAGCTATTATGTCAACTCCTTTGACAGAGATTTAGTGACCTGCCCAAAGTCACACAGACAGTTGGTGTCAGAGGCCAGATCCAAACTCCTTTTTTCCTGATTCCAAGTCTAGCCCTTTGGTCACTGAGCCACTTTGCTGCCTCAGACACTTCTGATTAATCTTGATTATGTTTTAGTAGTAAGTTCTCAAATTGGGTTAAGAATTTTACAGGTAAAATTGTATTGATAACTGTAAAGAAAGTGAAATTATTTTCCCATTTTAAAGTATCTGATAATTCTAAAACGCAGAAAAATTCATTTTATAAGTTAGACCCTTATGAGAATTTTTTAAAGCTTCTTTTATCAGGTTCAAAGTTTAGGTAAAGCTAGAACCGGTATATGAAACTCTGAAATTCTCTGAAATTTCAAGATGGGAGAATCAAAGTGAAGAGATTGTCCTAAACATCATTGTCTTGTTCCTTGCAGATTTCATCAGAATGATCTCTCTCCATGTGACGTGGAAGCAGAGAAACAGAGCCCCCTTCAGTGCTGTCCTGAGAGCATGTCCATGAGGAGATGCCCAGGACCCAGCCGACTCTATGAGACATCAGAATGGACTGAGGACACCAGCTCTGCCTCCCTCCTTCCTCAAGGCCTTGTAAATCTTCTCTTGAGATGTCTTCTCCAGTCATCCTTGCCACATTCACACTGTTGCTGCTGCTCTAAACCTAGAGGCCTAGATGCAGCTAGGCGCCACAGTGGCTGGAGCCTAGAAGCCCTGAATTCTAATTTAAGCCTTGATGCTTCCTTGCTCTGTGACCCTGAGCAAGCCATTTCACTGCTACCTGCCCCCATTTCCCCCACTGTAGAATGTGGGCAATCATAGCTCCTGCCTTCCAGGGTTGTCATTTGTACAAAGCACAGGGCCTGGCCTAGAGCAGGTACCTGAAAATGCTTCTTCTCTTCTCCCTCCCTCTTGGTCTGCCCTCAGGCCTCTATATTGCAGTCCCCTACTTAAGGAAGTGCTCCCAGCTCCTCTACATAGAGGAATTTTCTTCCAACTTAATTTCAGTTCATCCTATCATTCCTGTGCTCTCAGACCTCCCTGCCCACTCTTGGGCATCTGAAGGCCCTACTGTGGCTTTGCCCCATTGTACTCCCATCCCTCTTTCTCTCATTCTCTCCCAACATAGCTTCCCCTGTAGCCTGCTGATCTCCTAGAAGCCTCACTCAAGGCTCTGCAAGCATCCATCGATTACCATGCAGGTCTTTTGGCATGGTCTAGGCAGGGTGTAGAATGGCAGGGCTTAGGGCATAAAGGAGAAGCATGGCCTGGATGAGGAGCAGTGGAGACAGAAGTTGGGGAGCAGAGACAGCACAAAGTGGAGTGTCTGGCCAAGGCAGCCATGCTACCAGCCCCCAAAAAGCCCACCAGAGGAAGTACAGACCAGGTAGCTGGGTGAAGTTGGATCCACGGAGAAGCTGAGGTCAAAGTATGAGCCCAGTGAAGAGTCAGGTAAACTGAGAGCAAGCCAAGAGCAGAATGTTGGGGCGGGGGAGTGCGGAAATATGTTGGCCAACTTAAAACAGCTATATTCTAAGGGTGTGGGATTTCCTCAGAGTCCTAAGAAAGGTGACCATTCAGTTTCATGTAAGTATCATTTAGTAAACACCTTTTAAGTGTAAGGTACCTTCCAAGGCAACCAAACTAAAAACAGCTCCTGCCCTCAGTCAACTTTCTTTTCTGCCAGGGGCTATAGAACCTACAGGGGAAGCACATTTGCTGTCATTTGACACCGAACCCCCTGCTATTGTCTAGGGCCATCTGGAAAGGCTTGGGGTGCTGAAAAACTTCTTTATATAAGCCTTAAAGGTGACCAGGGATGAGGGAGGAGCAGTAGAAGTCTCAGGGAGTGCCTCTTTCACCTAGAATTCAGCCACTTAAAAGCCTCCCAGAGGCAGAGAACCGCAGGGAACCTGCCCCCATGTTTAGGGAATAAAGGCAGGATGAGGCGTGGCAAGGGTGGGGCAGCTGCCTGGGAGCTGGACCAACCGAAAGCCTTGCCTTTCTAGACTGAGCGATCCTGTAGGTCTAGCCGCACCCAGCAGGAGGCTGAGGAGGCTTCCCTATTCGGGCCCCCTAGAGGACGGCTCCGAAGGGACCAAAGGACTGTGGTCATTTCCCACATCCCACCTCAGGGGCTGCCCAGTCGAAGGAAGACCAGCATTAGATTGCCTCTACTCTCTCCTGGAACGAAAGGTTTGAAACATGTCAGAGTTTTGGTTAATTTCTGTCCCTGGAGACCTGGAAAATTTGCAGATCCTGGAGCAGATGAACAATTTCACCTTCAAGTCCAACCTGGCCCAAAATACCAACTTCATTATTCCCAATTTCAAGGTAGGGACCTTAGATTCTCTTGTTAGCCTCTCAGATGAGTTGGGGAAACTTGATCCCTTTGCTGAAAGCCTCGTGAAGAGAGTGACTCAGTGTGTTCTAGAACTGATGGAAGCCAAGAAAGGTGAAGTTCAACAGTACCTCCTGGCCGATAAAGTCACATTAGCTTCCTTTGTGACCCACTTTGAATGGGATTTGACCAAATATCCTGCTAAGCCACTGGGGGCTGTAGCAGATACATTAGGGAAGCAACTGACTCAAATGGAGACTGATTTGAAAACCAGAATCATGGCCTACAATCAACTGAAAGGAAATTTGGAGAATATGGAAAAGAAATTGTTGGGGGGCCTCTTTACTTGAACACTGTTGGATATTGTGAACAAAGAGGATTTTGTGTTGGATTCTGAGTATCTCATCACCCTCCTGGTCACTGTTCCAAAGGCAAGTTATTCTTTGTGGCAGAAAATTTATGAATCCCTCTCAGACATGGTGGTCCCTCGATCAACCAAACTCATTTTTGAAGATGATTAAAGTGGCCTCTTTACTGTCACGATTTTCCAGAAAGCGATTGATGATTTCGAGGCCAAAGCCACAGCCAACAAGTTCATGGTTAGAGACTTTTTTATGATGAAAAAGAAATTCAAAAGGAAAGGGAAGAGCTGACCAAGTTGCTTTCAGCAAAGAAACAAGATCGTTCCCAAAGAGCTCAGAAAAAGCAATCCTTTTCTTTCCTAGATTACATTGTGAAGGCTACCAGATTGGGGCATCCCTCAAAGTGTCAAACAAAATAGAGAAGGTGGAAGAGTTTGAGATTGAGGACAACTTGGATAGTCCATTTCTGTGTCGGCTCAAGGTGAACTTTGGTGAAGTACTTGTTGCCTGGATTCACATAAAGGCTTTGAGAGTGTTTGTTGAATCTGTGTTAAGGTATGGCCTACCAGTGAATTTTAAGGCAGCATCATTACAGCCCCAGAAGTCCCCCAAACGTCTGAGAAAGATTCTCAACTCAACTTTCAAGCACCTGGATGAAGTGGCAGCCAGTATAGTGGATATGGCTCTGGATATCCCTGGATTACAACTCGACAACCAAGATTATTTTCCTTATGTCTACTTCAACACTGGCCTTAGACTTCTCGACTAAGATTTTACAAGTCAGGCAATTCTTAATCATTTCTGGACTGGCCTCATTTCCTGTTTTGGTGGAATCAAATTGAATTGTAAATGCTGTCTACCATTAGCCAGAGCATTTTTAAACAAATAATTGCCCCAGGATGGAAATGATTTTCTAAAAGATGTCTTAGACTTTAGAGCAGTGGTTCTCAACCTTCCTAATGCTGAGACGCTTTGATACTCATATGTGGGTGTATCTGCATGTGGGCTGACTTGCCTGGAGACAACAGAGGAGGGGTGTCTCGGTTCCTAAGACCATCAGAAATGTGTGTTTGCCGCTGGTCTTGGCCAACCCCTGTGACCCCCAGAGGGCTTGCGACCTCCAGGTTGAGAAGTGCTGCTCTAGAGTGTCACTACACAACAAATGCATTTATTTTTGTCAATAACATTTTTTTTAAGTTCCCATAGTTTTTGAAAAAAAAATTCCATAAGGAGGAATTAGTCAACGTTTCTCTAAGTAGATATGCAATCCAAGGACTGTTCTGCCTCCAGGGGCTTAGGAGTCCAGGAGTCATAGAGGGTCCTTGTGGGAAATAAGGGGAGGAAGTCACTGAGAAACAGGAAGGAAGAGGCTCAGCTGCTCTTTGGGGCTTGTGGAGGGAGGTGGGGGTGAATTGGGAGAGGGGGTGCATTGGGGGAGGGGGCATTTTACCAGCATTAGGTAGGAGGAAGGAAGGAGCCCAAAGAGACAGAAATGGGAAAAAGGGCAAGAGATATTTGTGGAAAGGAAGTCATTGACACAAAACCAGTAGGGGAAGGTGTTAAATTGGAACTTGGTGTCTCCACATACATCTCCACACTAGAGGGAAGGTGAAGCCACTGGCCCAAGGTCAGTCAGCAGTCATAGGTCAACAGAACCTGAGCCCCAGGCCCTGTCCTGAAACTCTAAGGACATGCTTAATGACTGTACTTCTTTCAGGCTTTCCAGTTTGGTTGTAGCACAGGCCAGGACTATCTGAGACTGGAGGAACAGACCAGTATTCCATGGTGCTGGTCCCTTGTCATCTGTGAGTCTGTTCCTTTCCCCCTAGACCCCAGTGGTGATCAGTGGATGGGAAAGTGCTTTGTGATTCTAAAAAGCTCTATAAACAGGGTGAGGTGGTTATTGTATTTTTAATAAGGTGTATTTCAGAGATGCTGCATGGCCTAGTGTTGGCCTTGTGGGGCCTAGTGTTGGCCTTGTGGAGCCTAGCAGGCCTGAGTTCAAAGGCTAACTCTGATAGCTGGGTGACCTTGAACAAAACCCTTAACCTCCTGAAACAGTCTCAGGCAAACCATCTAAAAGAGTGAGTGCACCTGGTGGGCAGAGGGCCTACACCGATGAAATTTGCCGGCCTTGATGTGGATATGAGCATTGTGCAAGGCACAGGCTCCAGGTTCCCTAAATGTCCATTGAGTGAAGAGGTCCCTCAGCCCAGAAGAGAGAAGCCCTTTAGCACACACGGGGGGGGGGCGAAGAAGAGAGGCCCCCCGTGGGGCGTATTCAGGGATGCTGAAGGAAAGGCCCCCTCTTTTACTAGGGGGGGTGGGAGGAGGGGGAAGAGGCAGAGGGGCACTTCGGTCCACCTGTGAGGAGGGGAGGCAGTCCCCTCAGTGCACGTGCCCGGGCGCACGCGGGGGGAGAGCCAAAGAGAACCTTTGGTCAGTTCACAAATGAGAAGGGGATGAGAGGTCCCCTCTAAGGGCACCAGCAGCAGAGGTGGGGGCAAAGAAGCCCCTCAGCCCTCAAATGGGGGTGTGTGTGGAAGAGAAGCAGTTCCACTGTGCACATGCGCTGGGGGGGGGGTCTGGGGGAAGAGGCCCCTTAAGGTACAAGTGAGGAGGGGGTACTCCCCCCCCGCCCATTGCACATGCGCAGGGTGAATCTGGAAAAAAACTGAGCATGAGCAGTTGAGTGGCCACTGCGGCAGCCCTAGGCGTTCCCTCTGCAGTCTGTAGGTGGCTTGTCTCTGTAGCAGCAGCAGCAGCAGCAGCAGCAGCTCCGGCTCTATCCTCCCCAACCCCGGAGGCCAGACGCCACCGCAGCCTTGCCCTTGCCCTTGGCCTCAGCCTCCTTGTGCGGCCCGTAGCCGCAGCAGCAGCACCAGCAGCAGCCTCCGCGTCTGCCTCCTGCCCGAAGCCCGCAGGGCCGCACCAGCACCCCGGACAGCAGCGCCTTCTTCTGGGACTCCGGCCGCCTCCCGCACCTGTCCCCAGGGCCCCAGGTATTAGAGAGGCTGGAGGGGAAGAAGGGTCATCCTGGCGAGGCCCTGGTCGGGCCCAACGCACTCATGCTCCTTTCTCACTCCTCCTGTCCAATACAACCAAATGAGCATTTATTAACCACCTACTGTGTGCAAGGTATTGGGGTTACTTACCCCGTTCCCTTTCGAAGACGGGCATACAGTACATCCACAGCTAAGTATAGACTTGATGAATATGACAGGTGCTTAATAAATGTTTTTTGAATGAGTGAGCGAATGAATGAAAAGGTGTGATGGTGCTAGATTTTGAACGACTTTAAATGTAATGAATACGAGTCCTGGGCAGAGGTAATGAGGGCCTGAGCTGGTGGGGAGGGGGGGAGGGGAGGGGAGGACCTATATGAGAGAGATTGTGGAAGGTATATGGGGTCAGGGAGAGGAAAGGATAGAGTCTAGGATGAACCTGGGCAACTGGAAGGATTGTGGTGGGAAGAGTGAAGGAGTGATTAGTTTGCAGGGAAGGGGGTCAGGAAAAGAAATTCCTTTTTCCATATGTTGTGTTTGAGATGTCTGGATCATCTGGTGAAAGCGTTCAACAGAGAGTTGGTGATAAAGGGCTAGGTCATCTAGGCTTGGCAGTCATTGCGTAGAGATGAACTCGTGGGGGGGGAGTGTTGAGATTGGGAAAGGGGGGAAGAGGTCCTAGAACAGAGCTTTGGGGGAGCACCCATGGTTAGGGAGCATGAGCTGGCAGGTTCTGCAGAAAACCGTTCGTGTCTGAATACATGCTAAGGGGTTATTGTTAGGCTCTACTCAGCCCACTGGGGCAGCATTGGGAGTGGGGGGGAACGTCTTCAAGACTTGGGGTGTCTGTGTTTTTCTAAAAGCTTCCAGCATTGATCTGAATGGATTGGCTATATTTATCTATAGCAAAATATTTTTCAAGGCTGTTACTCCATTGCTTGGCATATGATGTGCTGTTAAAAAGCAAAGAGAACTTTAGGTATTACTTTGGCTTGAGTTTGAAGTTTTCAGTGGAATGGGGGAAAAAAAAGACGAACGCACTTGTTTGGTGCCCTTTGCCCTGTGCTTTAGTCAAGATGTACCATCCCCCATGCTATTTTTGTTCAGGATATGCCCTCTTAGTCTCAGAAGCTTTCAGATTTGTCCCTCTTTGTGCAGTGGGAGAGTACCCGGCTCTGTCACCTGGGTGACATTGGGGCAAGTCACTTAAACCCTCTCAGCCTCAGCTTCTTCATCTGAGGCAGACAGCAGTGAAGTGACTTGCCCAGGGTCACACAGCTAGCAAGTGTCTGAGGCCACATTTGAATTTGGGTCTTCCTGACTCCAGGAGCAATGCTCTATCCACTGTGCGACCCAGCTACCTCCAGCTATTGTTAAGAGTAGAATTA
>JAQQSW010021983.1:0-10552 GCA_028646575.1 Pseudocheirus occidentalis
GAATCTTCCTTCACTGAGGAGCCAACTCCAAAATCTGTCTGTCTCTCCAAAATTCTCCTGCTTATAAGCACTGGCCTTCTCCCAAGTCAACAGGAGAGTTCACACCTTCTCACCAATGGACAGAGTTCTATACTTAGCCCTTAGCCCTAAATATCTGATCTACTTAGCCCTAAGTATCTGATCTACTCAGCCCCAAGGATCCTATCCACTTAGCCCTAAATATCAAACAAATTGATTACCATTACAGATATCAGGAGTGTGTCTGTAGGCAAGTCTTGTAACCTGTATCTGTCTTAATTTCTTCATCTGTAAGATGAGGATAATAATAGCACTTACCTGCTAGGGTTGTGCAGAAAAAAAGATAATATTTGTAGAATGTTTGTAAACCTTAAAGCTCTATATGAATGCTAGGTCTTGTCATTTCTGCAGGTTGGAAAGAGTTTGCTAGTCTGAGGATACAGCAAGGGAGGAGCCAGGTGAGTTATGTCATGACTGGACCAAATAATAGTCAGAGTATCTCGTTGTGGATAGTTGAAGAATAACATTGTTATGTAATGGCTGCGTTGACCTTAGAAAATGGATGAGATAACGTATATCCCTCCTTTCATCGAAGAGCTGGGGTGCAATGGTGTGGAATATTGTATATGTTATCATACGTCTGTTTTGATTTCTTGGTTTTGTTTGATTGTGGTTTTTTTCCCTTTGTTTCAAGGGAAGTGATGCCAGATGAAGCATATCTGGTGGGGAAACTGGTGTAAAATTTTTTTGTTTCTTTGTTTTTGGTTTTTTGGAGGGGGGAAGGTAGAGCAGTTGAGATTAAGTGACTTGCCCTAGGTCACATGGCTAGTTTTGTATTAAGTGTCTGGGGCTGGATTTGAACTCAGGTCCCCCTGACTTCAGGGCTGGTGCTCTATTCACTGTACCACCTAGCCACCCCAGGTGTAAAATTTTTAAAAGGAATCAATAAAACTTTTTTTTAAAGAACCCTAGATTTGGAGTGAGAGGACCTTGGTTCTATCCACGCTCAGCTATTTATTAGCTATGACCTTCAGCAAATAATCTCATTGGATCTTAGTTTCCTTCTCTGTAAAATGAAGGGGTTGGACTCAGAAATCACAGCGTTATAAAGAATAATTAATTACAATATGAAATTCCCAAGTGGGTCAGTTCCTCAGGGAAGGGGGAGCTCTTCCTGCAGCCTTCATATATCATCCTTGGTTCTCCAACGTCTCTCTGTTTCTGTCTGTCTGTCTGTCTGTCTGTCTCTCTCTCTCTCTCTCCTGTAATAGTAATGTAATTTGAAGATCCTTTTGTATTGGCAAGCTAACAGATACTTAGTACTTAGTTTCAAGTTACTTATATCAAGACCTTGTTAAGAAACAGAAGGTATGAACCCCTGTTGCTGACATAACAGGAAGGGGCTGGAACAGGGAGGAGCCAGTACCTTAGATAAGGAAAAACACAAGCTGAAGGGCCAGAATTTCTCTCAGCAAGCATCTGGAGGCTGGGTTGCTACTGGTGGACTGAAGACTGAACTGAGAATAGAGAAGAACTGAGAAGAGAAATGAGAATTGAGAACTGAGACAGACTTTCTTAGAGTAAGCCGCATGAGGGCTGGAGAAAGTGATTTTGATTTAGGGAACAGAGCTTGTGGTAGCAGAGCTTCTTCTGAGAGCCAGCCAAACTCCTGCTGAGAGCTTCTGAGGACCAGCTGGAGCTGCTGAAGCCTTCTAAGGGCCAGCCAGAGCTGCCAAAGACTTCCAAGGGTCAGCTGGAGCTGCCAAAGGAAGCATGATTGTGGTGTTGGTGATTTGTCTGTTTGGGGTCTATGTTGATTTCACAGGCAGAAAGTGAATTGAGATGATAGTGCTGACCATGTATGTGAATACTGTTGCAATCCTGCTAAGCTTGATATGTGTAGATATTGTTGTGGCTCTGTTAAGTTTTCTCTTCCCAAGAACAGAAACTGTGAAGGACTTAAAGTGGACTGGACAGTATGAGCTTCAGTGTGGAGCAGAAATTGCACAGAGAACTGGGAGCTGTCTACCTTTGAACTCAGGTGGCAGTTGGTTAGATTTTGGTAGGAGCTGGGATCATGTGCCTCAAGTCAAGATGAAAAAGCCTCTCCATGGGCATTTAATGCTTACTTGTGACCTAGGGGTGGATGGCCTTTGTACTTTCCACTACCCCTTAAGAGGGTGCTGGTAAGATTGTAACTTAATTGCACCCCATGGGTGGAAGACTTTGACTTTTATACTTTATTTTTGAATTAAGGACTTTGTGATTGACTAAATGAATGTACTTTGCTTAAAACTATGTGACCACTTTGGTGAAAACTGTAGCCATTTTAGTGATAAGTTGTGAAGTTATAACATTCTGAATTCTGTACCTTGATTTTCTGTGAATGTTTTGCTCTGTTTTGTTACTGAATAAATAGAGAGTTCACTGTACTATATAATCAGAACCTTGAAAGCTGTTCACAACAGCCATCCTCTGGAGAGCTGCTCATGCTTGGCTTTACATCTCCCTCCTTTCTCTCTCCCCTTGTCTCTACCTCTTGCTTTCTCTTTATCTCTCCTTTTCTATTCCTGTCCCATGCCCTGTAATTGGAGAGTGTCTTTATGACAAGGATTCTTAGCCCTTCTCATGTCATAGATCCCTTTGATAGCCTGATAAAGCTTTTGGACCCCTTCTTAGAAAAATATTTTAAAGTAGTTGGGAAATGCTAAATTTCAGTTAGAGGTTAATAGAAATAAAGATGTAATTTTTCCCCATCTGGATTCACAGATCCTTGAAATCTAACCAACAAATCCCATGTTAAGAACTCTTTGCTTTATAGCAAATTGAGCAATTAGAAGAATACACAGGATCCTAGAATTTAGAGTTGGAAGGTAATGTGCCTTAGTTGATACAGGTTGAAATAGATGACCTCTAAGGTTTTGCCAATCCTTTTTCATGGGGTTCAGGGGTGAGAAACCTGTGACTTTGAGGCCACATGTAACTCTCTAGGTCCTCAAGTGCAGTCCTTTGACAAAATCCACACTTCACAGAACAAATCCCCTCAATAAAAGGATAATAAAATGGATAACAGCTAAAAAGCCAAGAGGAAATTTTAGAAGGAAAAATGGATAAAATATCTGAGTTAACTTACTATATATATATGTATGTATGTATGTATGTATTAGAAATTATATAGATAAGACTACAAAATCATGTTTGTAGAAATAATGAAAGACTTAAATAAGTGGGAAAGTATTTTTTTGGGCTGAATCAAACCAATGAAATAAAAAAGACAGCAAATTAATCAACAATTTTAGCTCTATAGCAATCAAATTACCAAGGGCACACTTTATAGAATTAAACAAAATAACAAAATTCACGTGGAGTCAAAAAGTAAAAAAAAATAGAGAGAAATAACTTAAAACATAGGAATAAAGGAGGTTATAGCTCTATCATAGCTCTATTATAAAGCAGTAATTATCAAAATGATCCGATACTAGCATTATCTTTCAGGGCAGTTTTCAAAAGGATCAGGAGTTGGTTAGGGATAGGACTTGTATGTAGTATTCTGTTATACAAACTATATCCCACTAGCTTTAGATGCACCCTAGCTTTCTCAATACTTCTGTTCCTCAGATAGCAGTCTCCAAAATCGAACATCTTTAAATTTGCACCTGAGATTGTGTTCAGTGCATACCCTGGGCTTGTAGTGTTGCTGCAACCAGAAGCCCAGTTTTCTCCTAGGCTCTCACAAGATGTGCTTCAGGTTTTCTTCATAAAATGACTGTACTGTATCTATCAGTTAGAATCAGGGGTGTGCTGGAATACTAATAAGAGCCAGTTATCCAGTTTTTCATGTGAGCTTTTATACCCTGGAACCAGCAAATGCTACAGGCTAGGGCTTGATTAATAGTTTTATTGATTGTCTAGATTTAAGAAAGTGATAGAGAAAATATTAATAAGGGAGATTAAACTTGAAAATGTGTCTGTTTTTTCATTTTCCAGATCTGGTCGTTAAATACTTGCCAGCACACCTCTGATTGAGACAGAGATGCACTGCACAGCACAAGTAAGATATTCAGCACCTTCAGTCCTCACTGTCCACAGTGCATGGGATCCTACAAGTCTAGGTAGAATCAACCCAGAAAGTTTCTGGGGCATACCCCTTTCAAGTGTCTAGCATGGACCTCCAACCCCAAGCCCACAGCCATTTATCAGCCTTCTCTAGGGAGACCTTTCCTGACTCTTCTCTCTTATCCCTATTGGTACTTCTTACCCTTTCTGAAATTACTTTGTATTTACTTCACATATACACTGTATCAGTTTATTACAATGGAACATAACCTCTTTGATAACAGAGACTTCAATTTTTTTCTCTTTTCTTTCCAGCAAAGTTTTATTTTGTATCCTACTACTTACCTTTTGGATGCTATTAATAACCTTAGATTTTTCATTGATTTTCTAGGATTTTCTCCTTCCTCCCTCCCTCCCTTCCTTCCTTCCTTCCTTCTTTCCTTCTTTCCTTCCTTCCTTCCTTTCTTCCTACTTTCCTTCCTCCCTTCCTTCCTTCTTTCCTTCCTTCCTCCCTTCCTCCCTCCCTTCCTTCCTTCCTCCCTTCCTTGCTTCCTTCCTCCCTTCCTTGCTTCCTTCCTTCTTTCCTCCCTCCTCCCTTCCTCCCTCCCTCCCTTCCCCTTCCTTCCTTCCTTCCTTCCTTCCTTCCTTCCTTCCTTCCTTCCTTTCTTTCTTTCTTTCTTTCTTTCTTTCTTTCTTTCTTTCTTTCTTTCTTTCTTTCTTTCTTTCTTTCTTTCTTTCTTTCTTTCTTTCTTTCTTTCTTTCTTTCTTTCTTTCTTTCTTTCTTTCTTTCTTCTCTAGCTCATCCAGACTAGAAGTAAAGCAGCCACTCATAGGTGGATCCTGATACTGGTCTTCATAGAAACTTTAACCTGTTCTTTTTCACCCTTCCTCGGGTGGCCTGCTAGCCCCTGACTTCTGGAACTCCACCAACTTAGTGTGACAGTGCAAACTTCTATCAGCCTTAGCCCTACAACTCAGGATTATTATCCCTCAAGTGATCTGCCAGCCCCAGCCTCCCAAGCAACAGTGACTACTGGCCTACAGCACCACAGTCAGTTTAGAGTTTTCTAAGTAAATAGGGATTTATAGATAGGGATGATTTTCCATCTTTTTTTTTTTTTTTGGCCAATGTTTACTGCCTTAATTTCTTTCTCTTGTCTTATTGCTATAATTAGCATTACTACTACCACTACCAAGTCAAATAGTAATAAAAACAGAAACATCCTTGCTTCCCTAAATTTATTGTGGAAACTTCAGTTGTTTCATTATAACAAAATGACGGCAACTCTAGGTTTTAGATAAATGCTTTTAATCATGTTAAGAAACGACCATTTGAAAATACCAGTTGACATAATCACGCAGTTTTTGTTCTGTTTTTAATATGATTGTACAGCTTGTTGTTCTAATGTTGAAGCATTCTTCTATCCCTGGTACAAAATCAACTTGGGCCTAGTGAATAATTTTGAAAAAAAATGTAGTTCTTTGCCTAATTATTATTATTTTTGGCATTAGTTCTCTTATTCAGTTTTATGTCTATTTGGTATGGGTGGTAAGATCATATTTGTTTCATAAAAAGACTTTGGTAGAGTACCTTCTTTCTTTAATTTTGAAAACAATTTTTATAGTGTAGGGATTGACTGTTCTTTAAATATTTAATGAACTTCACTTGTTTTACATGTGATTCAGGAGTTATTTTTTTTGAGAATTTATTTATGGCTTACTCAGTTTCTGAGGTTGAGTTGTCTAGGATTTCTTTTTTGCTGTTTTGTTAATTTTTGCATTTTATACTCATAGATATTCATCCATTTTGCATACATTTTTCACTTTTGCTGCAGGTAATAGAGTATAGTAACTTCTGATAATTTTCTTAATTCTCTAGTCTTCACACATTTATCATTCTTATTTTAAAATTTTTCCTGTTTGGTTTCTCTTTCTCACACACACACAATTAACTAATGGTTTGTTAATTTTATTAATCTTTGTTTTGTTTATCCATTTAATAATCTTTTTGTTTTCAATTTTATTTATTTTTCCTTTAAGCTTTAAAATTTCTTCTTGTGTGTTTTGGAATTGTTGTTTTTCAATTTAATTCAATTTAAAAAATACGTATTTATTAAGCATGTATTCCATGCCAGATGCTATTCTAGGTATTGGGAATGCAAAGGGAATAGAAAAATAATCCCTCACTTTAAGAAACTACAACTTGGGTGGGGCAGTGGGGGGGGAGAGAACTACATGTAGCAAAATAAGTATTATAGAACAGTGGTATTAAATTCAAATAGAAATGGGGGCCACTAAGCTTACAGAAAGATCCCTGTGGACCCCATTAACTTAGAAAACAACATACTAATATTGCCATTGATCTGTTGAGTTTTTATTTATTTTATTCAACATTTCTCTTACATTTTAATCTGGTTAGGCCTGCTACAGTGCAGCCCTAGGCTGTGTGTCTGATACCTCTACACTAGAATGTTTTATATGCCTTTACACATACATGTATGTATACCTAAATACACATATATGTAGATGTATATGTGTATGTCAGAACTTTCTTTTAGGAATAACAGTTTGGTAGCTAAATGGAGGATGGATTGAAGAGAAGAAAGACAGCAGAAAGGGAGGCCAATTAAGAGTCTATTTCAATAGTACAGGTGTGAGGTGATAAAGGCCTGAACTGTAGTGGTGATTGAATAAATGCAAAAAAGAGAACACATCTGAAAGATGTGCAGGTAGAATTGATAAAACTTGGCAAATGACTAGATATGGGAAGGGAGAGGTCCTAATAGAAGGAGAAAAGTTTGACCTTATAATTAATCAATCACTGAAACTTAGTAGGCTGAAAACCATGAGTAGAATATGACTCTGAATAGTTATACTTTTTTTTCCCAAAAGAAACAGGATAGACAACAATAGGTGGAGTTGGAGTAGCAATATTTATTAAGAAGATATACTCATGTGAGGAAATCCAGGAATCATCAGACTGGGGAACTGTAGTGGAAAGTATTGAATGAGAATCAGTGGAGAGAAACAGAAGTGAGTTTGTAGTTGGAGTATAGTACAGATGGCACAGACATAAGAAAAAAACAGATGAATTTGTGAAACAGATTCATAAATCTTCCAGACTGGCAGGATATAGCAGTGCTAGGGGAATTAACCAGTCATCTGATGTACTCTGCCTGTTCTCATGAACAGGAGGACCCACTTGATGGGAATCTTTTGGGAAACTGAATACTCCTTCCTAGAGTTTGTGGTAAAGAAGTAGAAAGATGGGCATAGACTGACACACACCCTTGATTTTGGGAAATCAGATTTCAAAGGGCTGAGAAACAGTACTTCTTGTACTAAAATTTCAGAGAAATCAGTCCCAAAAGGGTGGGAAATATTGAAGTATGGCATTCTGAAGACCTAAAGGGAAACAATTCCAATGAGGAATAAAACCAGGAGTTGTCTGAAGAGGATGACACAAATGCAGATGTAACTCAACAACCATGCTGATGGACACTTCATTGTTCAAGTTTGCATAAAATGCTGGTACATTTGTTTTTTAAACTATAGATATTATAATACTCCCACAAAAATCCTTCCTTATAAAAATGAACAGTTAAGTAAAATCAGCCAAGCAAACCGCAGTATCTGACAGTGTACACAACATTTGCCACCTGTAGTCTCCTCCATCTCTACTGAGAAGATGGAGGGATGCTCCACCATGGACCCTCCAGACTCAGTACTGTCCTGTCGCCTTTCAGTATTATTTTCACTCGTGTTATTATAGTCATTGTGTGTATTCTTCTCTTAGTTTTGGTTGTTTTGTTCTGTTATCAGTTCAAATAAGTCTCCCCTTCTTTCTCTGGATGCCTTGAATTTGTAGCTTCAAAAAATTCTCTTAATATTCATTTATTACAATTGGTTCATTCATTTTCTAATCCATGAATACCTACTTTGTTTCTGGTTTTTACTACTACAAAAAAATGCTCCTGTGAATAATTTGGAACCTTTCTTTTTGTCTATTATGTTACCAGACAAAGGGTATAAGCAAATTGATAGCTTTTCTTATATAATTTCAAATTGCTTTCCAGAATGATTTATCAATGTATAGGGGTGAATAGGTTGTTCAGAAAGGACTAACACCTCTGGCGTGAGGGTTTTCTGAACCCTTCTCAGGACTACTTATCCACCTTTGGTAGTCACCCAATTCTCATCTGTGGCTCTTAAGAAATTGTTGCATGCGCAGTGGCCACACCCCAATAAAACTATCTTGGTCAAGAGGCTGACCAGTTTGTGGGTAACCGGCAGGCTCATAACTGTTGGTGGATTAGGAACATGTCTGCCCCAAGCAAGTAAAAAGCCTTTCCCCAGTGGAATGGGCAGATGAGAACAACTTATTTCAAAAGCCATGAATGCTGCTGAAGTAGGTGCTATGGAGTGCTTAGAGCTTGGTCAGACATTAAAGATGCCAGGGTTATCCAGTACATCCTCCACGGTAGCCAGTTGTCTTGATTTTTGCCTTGCCACTGGATGAGTCTGGAAGAGAGAGTGAGGCTGAAGACTATGTTACTGCCTCAATTAAATCCAATTCATATGCAAGTCATCACCCACTGATATCATAAGTCCTCTTCAAAAATGAACAAAGAACAACAACAATTTACAAGAATTGCAAATTTTTGGCTTGGGGAAGAATGTAGAAGCAATCTTCTTAGCTGTAAAGAGCTAATTCTGCTTCTTGCAAGGTGCAGTGACTCTCAGACTCTTGCTCCTAGGAGGTCAAGCTCTAGAAATGGTCTCTGTCCTGTTGAAACTACCAAGGGCACAGTAGAGTACAGAAGAGAGAGAACCCCTGGATTTACATTCTCTCCCTTGCCCAAGCTAGGGTATACTTTTGAGGGGCAAGCTCTTCCATTTCTAGCTGGCCATGCTTTGTGAATAGCTAAGAGAAAAGACAACACCAAAGAAATGTGAGAAGACAAGTAGAGCCAGGCAAAAGAATCAGAGTTCAGTGACCTTTGCTGGTGAGAATGCATCAAAGGCACAGTGACTGAAGGCAAGTGACCAGGAAACAGATTCATGGCAATGAGCCTTGATAAACAGACTTGAGGATGAGTCTGATGGCAGTGGTAGTGATGTATGAGAGAGAGGCCAGAATGGCAGAGCCACAATAAGAACAGACAAGAGCAGGAAGGAGGGACAAGCTTTGACCTTGCCTTTTGTGGCAGCCCTACCCACTACTGTATTTTTAGTTGAAGAGACTATAAAGATCCCCCAAAGTTAGGGAAAGGGGAGCCTACCAGAAGGTTAAAATAACTTTTCTCTCTCTGTGGTTTCAGGAATAAATTCCTTCTTTTTTCTTTACAAAATAAATATAACCTGTTCTAAAATTGGTGAGGATGAGTACTTTTAAAACTGTTGGATAGATACCCTTTAGGGAGTGCCACACACTTATTTCTCCATTTTCACCTGGTTGTGGGTGGGTGAAAAAGAGAGATCGGGTACCTAGACTCTTGATGTCAAGATGGAGTCTCTTACACAAGAAATGCAAATGTTGACTAAATGTTTGTTGAATTGAATTGAAAGGAGTCCAGTTGAGGTAGCTAAAAGTCTCTGTCCAGTTCCTTGTTCTTTCTCCCTCTAGCTTTGCCAGTTATATCTGCCAGACACTCCCTGTTTCTTTCCTTTTTTTTTTTGTATTAAATAAATTTTAAAATTTGTTTTCTTGTTTACATCATTCATTTTCATGATATTTTTGAATTACAAATTTTCTCCCTGTCTTTCCCCTACCCCAACCCCAAAACAGCATGTAAAGCCCCTCCCCTGATCTGCTCTCTAACTTTCTGGTAGGGCAGGGAGGGTCTCCCTACCCCAGCCCATGTATATCTTAATTCCTAGTTACATGTATTGCAGAGCTTTAAATTCTAAATTCTTTCGATTCCTCCCTTGTCACCCACCCCCACTGGAAGGACAAGCAATTCAATACAGGGTGTGGATGCGTAATTATACAGGAAATCTTCATAATGGACATATTGTGACAGTGATCATATGTCACCCCTTCCTATCCCTCCCCCCCTTGTTCTGTTCTCTACTCTGCCCTGTCCCTTTACTGAAGAGTGTGTTTCCAGCATCCCTGCCCCAGACCCTGCCCTCCCCTCCGTCATCCTGCCTCTCATCCCCATGCCCCCTACTCTCCTGTGTAGCATGATGCCCAGTTTAGAGTTTATGCCATTTCTTCACTAAGCCAAATTAAATGAGGGTAATTGAAAGTAAAGTTGTAACAGTTATCCCTTGCCTCTTCTATATGGGATGATTGACCCCATTTTGTCTCTCCCTGTCTCCTCTCACTCTAGTCCTCTCCCACCTCAGAATTTTGCCTTTTAAAATATCTTCCCTTCATATTCAATTGGTCCTATATCCTCTACATACACATTTACACACATGCTCAGATATGTATTCATACGCATATATAGCCTCCTATATAAACATGTGTAAG